>JBCJKH010021270.1:38039-51365 GCA_039877255.1 Loriculus beryllinus | reverse complement strand
CAGAGTTTGCATGGCACTGCACCCTGACACTGCAGCATGCACTGCTAAAGACCTGTAGCAGCTCTGTTGTCTACTCTACTGAATGCTAATTTGACAGAGGTATATGAAAGGTGGAGAGAATAGCAAGCAAAAAATGCCCTTTGTAGGTGCCAGAGTAATCGGCAACTTATTCAGCTTATCTTAGTTACTTCTTAGCTCTGAGCTTTTGGCGTATTTGAATTTGACAGTCATCTTTTAAACTTGCCTTCCTAAAACCTGCTTCTTGTATGCAAAGACATATGTGTTTCCAGTCTTTCTGATCTGGAAATTCTTTAGTCCACTCATTCACATAGCTCCAAATAGTAGTCACTTCTAAATGTTAGTTCTGTCAATCTGAAATTGAAACTGCTTTCTGGCAAGTGTGAAACGGTCTTTCTAGGTAAGAGCTGTAAAGGATATAAATAAGGATAAGAACAAAGTAAATGCTTCATTGACTTTAACAAAGTGAAATGATTGCTAAGAACCCAAAGCCAATAGTAGTGGTTTTTAAACAGCTTCTGGTGCTTTTTGTGGCAAAGCTTAGAGGAAGGAAGAAAAATACAGGCATGTAAACTGTTTCTCTTAGCTCAGCTCTAGGACTATGGCAAGCCAGAAACCTGGTCATTTTCCCATGTTTTCCTTACTTCCACACTGTCCTTTTTTCTTGGATCCTCTCAAGATCAGACAGCACTGAGATCCCTGGCTGTGAGTCCTTCCTATCCAGTGCCAGATTCCTCAAACATGAGAAGTTCTGCAAAGAAAGCAGAAGCTTGATGTACTCCAGAGAACTCGGTCTGTAAAAGAACTAGTGGAGCCTGAATGAAGGCAAGCCCACAAGAATCCAACAAAAAGTAGTTCACAGCCCAGGTTCATGAGAGGCAGCTGTAGCTACGGGCCATGGTTTTCCCAAGGAATGTTACACTTAAGCTGGAAGAGGGAACTTTCATTCTGTTTCACTCTAGATCATTCCACAAACCTTTGCCCAGGCTTCTTGTTTTCTATAAAGCTGCTGTTTTGCAGGCTTTTGTTGGGGAGTCTTGGACTTTCAGATGTGACCAGAATCAGAGGAGCTGGGCATGATTTATGTGTATTTGCTTTGCAGGTTTACAGTATTAAAGCACTATTAATTAATCTGCAGTCATGAAATAATTCTGCTGTTTTCAGTACTCTGAACAAGCAGAGGGGGGGAAAAAAACACCAACTCCTCTTGAAGTTCAGTTCAAGCAAAGCTGTGCTCTTCATAGTCAAAGTGTAAGCCGCCTGTTAAATGCAGGTCACTAATGTTGGATAGCAAATGCTGTTTCTTCAGTTTCAGGGAAGACTGAAGTTAAATAATAACCTAGTGGACCAGGAGATAAGTTTGTGGCTGATAGTACTACCCTTCCCCCAGTTGCATACTCCGCATTCCTTCAGAACAAATGTTCACTTGTTGCTATAGTGTCCAAGATCTGTAGTCAGGAGGGGTGTGTGTGTGTGTGTGTGTGTGTGTGTGTGTGTGTGTTGAAGGTCTGAGTGCTAAAAATGTGATGTTAACCCTTATGAGCAGTCTGGATAGTTGTGTTGACTTAAATAATCAGCGTATCTGCCTTTAGGAAGCCTCTGAACTGGTTAGAAGAGAGAACAAGCATTTCTCATTTTTCTGTTGCTTTTGAAGTGTGAAAAATGTAATAGCAGAACTCCATCCTTCCTCCTTTTTGCAATTCTGATGTACAAAAGGATCTCAAAACACTTACAGAGCCTTAGTTGCATAATTTATTAGAATTACCTTCCCTTTCCATCACAGCAACTACACTAATGACAAGATTAGCAAGATGAAAGGTGGGTGCTGAGGAAGAGGATGAGCAGTCAGATTCTCTTCTTTGAATGTAAATGTAAAGTTAGGCCTTTCAACAACAAAAATGCTTCTAATACAGTATTAAGCTTAATAAAGGGGGGAGGGGGGACAGACACTTGAACACAAAAACTTGTCTATCTTAACTCTGCCCCAGCACCTGAAAGGTAAGATTTGATCCATACCCAGTGACAAGTCTTGTGTTCTTAACAACAATTCCTCTGTACATGTAGGAGCTGCGTTGGTTTAAAAACAGAACAAAACCCCCTAGCCCTAAATTAGTTTCTTTATGGAAACTAAGGGCAAAATGCATTTTAGTGTATTCACAAGAACACTCAATTTTCTCATTTCTCTGATGCATCAATATATCAAAGTTACAACTTAAAACATCAATACAAGTAAATTTTGTATGTTGAACAGCATAAAGTTTAACTGTTATCTCAATGATCTTGACTTTATGAAGTTTTCATAGACTGAATCATTCCTTTTCCAATAGTTTCATTGGAAGGGTTTGTCCTTCCTGTTTATGTGGCAAGGTCACAGAACTGAAGCTGACTTGTCTCTTAATTCCAAGCAAGTGTTGTGGTGGTTTGGTTATGTTGGATCTAATGTCTCTTTAATGGACTGGAGATAAAACTGCATGGCAGGGTTGGAAATCGAGGTGACTCATGTAAGGCTGTAGAAAATAGTTGTGTTTGGGTTAAACTTTCATCTTTATGACAGTGTAATTGCAAATCACAGGAGTCAGGAATTCAGTTTTTGGTAGATTTACCTGAACAAAGCATTTTTCCTTTTGCCTTTTTTTCCTGGGTTACCGTTGAAGGTACTTTCTTGGGCTGTTTTTTAGCAGTATACAGAAGTTGTTACTTGCCAGTTTTGGTTATCTCTGTTTTGGAGATTCTGTCAAATTAGGATGAAGGTTGGTTTATCAAACTTACCTCTTCAGGGTTGTGTTCTGTGTCATGACAGAAGTGCTTCAGGTATTTGGAGAAGTCCCATTGTTGCTTAAATCTGAAGGGGCATAGATGAAAAATGAAGTGCATGTGGCTGGTATTCAAATATAGAGTTGACCAAGTTCTGCCTGTTTCTAAGTGTCACATTCTGTAGCTTTTACTGGCCTGCACATCCTTTGGTAGTTGGTTTTGGGATTTTTAGTTTAGCATTGACTATGTGGAGTGAGAACTTCAGTGGTAGTGAGGGGAAAAAGGGGTCTTAACTCCAGAACCATAAAGCAAACAAATTCTGGAGTTGTCTTTTTCACTCCTCTATTGTAAGTTATTTGTGAAGAAATATTGCTCAATTAAAGACACGTAGTGAAGTGTGTGGTGGGTTACTGCTGTCTTTTGGGGCATGCAGAGTACCAGTGAGGCATGAGTTGCTGCTATAATGACAGCATTGTAGTGTTTTCTCTTCACATGAAATGGTCAAAGATATGTAGATGTGAGCTATTTGATATCAGAAAGTTAGGTTGCAGAGGGGGTTGACTGTTCCTGAATTTGGAAAGTGGGAAAGAATTTCTTCTTGAGGGTTCAAACAGCTCATCCCCCTGTGTCACCTGTGCAAGTTATGTAGTCAGGCTTTACTCTCCTGGGTGGTTGTGTCAGCAGGACTTCAGTGCTGGAACTTCAAATAATCCTTTATGTTCATCTGGTTTCTAGACAACCTGTGGCACTGACTGCTGCTTTAGTGATTTGAATTCCACTTAAAATCTAAGCTGATTTTGCATAGCTTTTAATCAACAAAACAGAAATTGAATACTGTCACATCCTCTAGCAGGCCATAATTGTGCTTGAAGGATCCTTTAAAAGAAATGCGCGAAGTAATGCACCTCTTGTTTAACACCATATAATCTCATAATCCTGGCTTTGTGTGGCCCTTTGAAAAGTAGGTGGGCTGGCAGCAATAAAATAGCTTCTTCACTCAGTGACTTAGGCTAAAAGTGGAAGGAGCAGCCATGTAGAACAAATAGTACTTCAGGCTGCAAGTAAAATGAGTTAAAGGTTAAGGTTTGTTTTTTAATACAGTCTCTTGATGTGGGTTAGCAAAGGTTAAATTGATTTTGTTTTGAATTGCCAAAACAAAACTTTCCTCCCACCTCTTCTGTGTGCCTGTTTGATAGGGTAAGATCAGCTTGCTGGGGCTAGTCTTGCCTTTTTCAACTTGCTCTTTCTTCGGAAACTCCTGTTGTGAAAGTTCACTGTTACTTCATATGTTTTCAGGACTTGAACCAATATGCAAGGAGCAGAGTTGCTTAAAGCATAAAAAAAGTTTTCTCCTTTTATTTTAACAGCATCTTCCATTGGCAACTGTTCAGTCTAGGGAGTTAAAATGCCCTTGAATAAGTAACATACTTGTAAAGGATAGTTGCTGACCCTGGTGGATATGGTTTTCTGTTGAAAGGTGACTGATCAGGTTTATTGTGAATGCGTTCATTAATCTTGCATCCACTTGATAACTTAGAATTCTAACTTAAAACGTGTTCTGAGAGTGCTGAAGCATTGTCATTGCCTGGTTTTATTCTTAAACTCCAGGCAAACTTGGGGAAATTATATGAACAGTATCTAAAATGGCCACGTCGCATGTTCACTCGTATGTCAGAAACAGGTAAATAAGGCAAGTTCAGCATTGTTCATTAGTTTTTTCTGGACTTTAAATTTGGGGTTAATAAAAAATTCATGTATTCTAAAGATTAAACTGCATGGCTGAGCACATCTAGGTTAGTTGGCTGGAATCTCAAGGCTAGTAGAATACAAAAGTTGAAGGAATGTAACGTCCAGCATATTGAAATAGATGAATGAAAAGCTGCATTGTGGTGGGGTTTTTTCCTAAAGGCTTCCCCCACATCTACAAATGGGGAATTCATCTATGAATTTAAATGTGAAGTGAGTGCGGAGTAACAACTGTTCTGCTGGTGTCAGTTGGCAAACCAACATCATGGAAGTACTTAACTGCTTTCAGTGCTGGTAGAATGAGAAGATTTGGATTATTCTGATGTATTTTGCATGACACTGTCTATTTATTTGACTTCTTGAAAAGATTTTTTGAGAGAGATCTTGATTGTTATGACTTTAATTTGTGACAATGAATCTGCTCTTGGTTTGCCCTGTTTACACAGGCAAGAAAGACTTCTAACGCAAGCTTTTCCTTCTCAGCAGTACTGAATTGGACCAGAATTGAATGGGATAGGAATGTTAGCCCAGTTTTAAAACAAACAAACAAAACCCACCACCGCTTCAGGTCACATCAGAGGCCAGTCAGCCTGGTTAATGCTTGAATCTGAATGGATACACTGATGTATTTTGGCCATCCCTGACAGCAAATGAGAAATCTGAAAGGGCTGTTTGGGTTGTTTGTGGTACCCAGCAGAAGCTCTCATCATGCTGGGAATCTTCCCTGGAAGACTGGACTAACAGGGGAGAGTTTTGGGTCCTGTTCTAGAGCACTTTATCTGCAGGTATTGCAAGCCTGCACTTTGACCCTGCTTGTTTCAAAAGCCAGGAGAGATTTCTGCCCTGAAAATACCACAAACCTTGTAAATACCACCTGCTTTTTAATTGTAACCTGAATTTATGCAACCTAATTGTGGGATCACATTTAGTGGCAGTAAATGGGCAATTGACTTGCCAAATATGAATTCTTTTGTGGTATTATAAAAACAGTACATGCATGTAATAAATCAGACATTGCTACTCTCAATATAATGTATTCAGTAAGCTGTTTGCAGGAACTTTCCATGCATTCTCACTGAACTGAATCTCTGTATTACTTTTCTCAAACAAGCCCCTCCCAAACATTAATGCTTTTATGTCAGATATTAGGGCCTTGAATTAGTGTTTTTATGCTTTTATTTTCCTCATTGATACTTAAACTTCCCATGTCCTTAGATATTCTTCATGGAAATAATTGTTTAACTTTTTTCCATAAATTCTCAGTTTTGCTGCATATGATTAAATCATTGCTTGTAGTGGATTCTGGAGCACATGTTGCTGAAATCTGTATGAATTTCATGTAGTGTCTTTTAATGATGCCATGACAACAAGGGTTGCCATGATACTGATAACTAAAAAGGTAGGACTGGCTATCCTGCTGTTTTGAAAGCTTCAAGTAAGTTGTTTTGTGACATTGAGATGAGTAGGTAGCTTCTGATTCTGCATCATAACTACAGCTTGGAAATACAATGGTTTCGCCAGTGCCTTTTGGCAGCTTCCAGCCTTCTTAGAGATTTTACGAGGATAAATTCTTCCAGGATTTCTTTAAGGTTTTGGTTTTCAGTGAATTAAAATATTTCATACCTTATGTTTATACAGCTAAATAAAGGAAGAAATATGATAGTCTAGGACTGCTGTTTCCTCATCACTCCTGAACTGTGACTGCTAAACATCTAAAATATCCACAAGGCTTTGGTCAAAACAAAGTGTAAAACATGCTTTCTCTGTGTTTGATCAGTTCTCGTTATGTTTTGAGTGTGACAGTGACCTCTGTCAAATCAGACAAATACGGCAGGCTGTTTATCATGTTAGAATGGGGCTGACAGGGAGAGAGCAAAAAGAAAACGGTGGGTTAATCTGGGGCTGTTTCTTCAACTGCAGGTCTAGGAATGAGGTGATTTCCACACAGTTCGTTATTGTAGGATTGTTTTGCATACTCTGTGATGCTCACTGGGAGGTCTCATAGTCTGGGTCAGGTTCAGACCTGGATGCTGACAGGTTCCTAGTATGTAATATGGACATTGATAAAGATGATAGTCAGGTAGTTTTAGGTTAAAATCATGTTACTTTGGATCAGCTCCATCCCAATGATGACTTCCACCCCACACCTTAGGTGAGATAACCGCTGGTGCCATGTAATCATTCTGTGTAACATAATGGAAACAGCATGTAATTTATCTTAATGCCACCAGTGAGGTTATTGGTAAATTAGAGTTGACAGTGTTTTAGCTAAGACGTTGGTCTTGCGGAGTGAAGTGTTGGTTACTCAAACTTGCTTCTGAATCCCTCCAAGATCTAAAGCCACGACGGGCTGACTGTTCATATTCTCTAAGGTGTGACTTTAATAAGCTCCAGATCCAGGTATTCAAATATTGAGGAAACTGCTTCCCAGTTTGTGCGCTTGTTCTTGCCGCTACCCTGCAAGACTGTTCTGTCTGGCTTCTCCCTTTCTCCTGAAGGAGATTGGGATTTATGCAGAAGATAGAAGTGGTACTTCTAACCAGAACTGAGGCTCCTGTGTTTCAGTAGAAGGGAAGCTGCAGTGCACACTCCTCAGCTGATCAGCAGCAGTTTACTAAAGGCTAGTAACATGGGGACTAGACCTGGCAGGGGTGATGGTTTGTTTCTGCCGCTGCACATGGCCTGGTGGCTTTGTATACAATTGGCATTTAAATGTTCTCATCAGTTGCATTCATTCATCCTCTTAAACTAGTGAGAACATCCGTATTGTAAGTTAGTTCATGGTAGCCACTTATCAAAGACAAGGTATTTATTAGTGTCCATGAGGGTAGGTGGAGGAACTATTTATGCAAAAATACAGGTTACCTACTTTATAGCAAGACTTTCACAATGGATAAATTTATATATAATCCCCCGAAACCACATAGGCAAAAGACTGGTCTATATGTATAAGCTTGTGTCTGTAGAGAGTATGCCTGGCATGTTGTTCTGCATTGGTAGTATCTGTCACTGTGTGTAACATTGTTGAAAGCTACTGAATGCATTAAGTAAATCATCCGATCTTTTTTACCTATAAGAAAGCGCCTTGAGTAAGGCAAGACCATCCTAAAAGGTGTGAACTAGAATATTTGCTTTGAAAGTCTCAAGGCTTCAAGAATTTTTCAGATGTGTTATTTTTCAGTTGGCTTATCTAGATTGATGCCCTCTCTTTCCATGTTATCAATGTGAGCAACTTCAGTTAGTTACACTTAAGACAAACTTTTAACCACAGCAAAACAGGTTGTATAATTGTTTCTCATATGAGTGGTGAAAACTGGGTACTGGAAGGAGAGTCTCCTGCTGTTAGCATTAATACTGTAGGTGGAGAAGTGATAAGCAGAATGGTATAACATTTTCTAACAGACATTTGTTGACATAAACAGCTTCAGAAAAGTTCAGGCCAACACTAAATCAGGTCAGACAAAAGAATACCAGCCAACTGACACAGCAGTGCCTTTCCTGACTGCATGCATTGTGACCAGCCCTGACTTGGCAAGTGGGGTGACTGGCGCTCACAAGCTCGATGAGTAAGTTTGATTTAGTTCTGCATGAAGAGAATCCATAGCTGTAAGGCCGTTATTGCTTGCTGGTTTACTAAACAAAGGCTTCCTGCTGAGAAACACCTAAAATGAGAAAAGGGGTAGCTTGTGGTGGTTTTACGTTAAAGATGGATGAGTGGTTATGAAATGTGGTGACCAGAACCATTGAGGAGTGTGATGCTAATGTGCTGCTGAGATGGCTTGGCTTACACTGACAGGCTTTTTGGCTGCTCTGTTCTGTCTTCCTTCTGCATTAAGTTTGTCAATGTTTAATACACAATTTTCACTCTTTCTCCACTTCTTCTACAGAGTATGCTTCCATGTGGTTGCCTTGACATTTTGGAAAAGCTTGTTTTCAGCCTATGTAAATAACAGTTTAAACCCCAGTGAAGGAAGATTCACAGATAGGCTACTAAGTTCCCTCCAAGCCTTTTTGATTTTCCTACAGTTTTAAAAGTTCTGTGTTTCTTCCTTCTGGGGAGTAGAGGGCTGACTGATTTTCATAGGAGATCCCTGTAGTCACCTAAGGAAACAGCTCAACTCATGTGAGGTCCTCTCTGCTGCAGGATCAGCAGGGTCCTCTGCTCCCAAGTTACTACCTCGTCTTTTGTAGTATCATAACTCATGTTATTAAGCCTGAGACCCAAGAAGCATCCATTGGTGGAGGAATTTCCTGCTGGACTTCATGTAGATAAATGAGTGTACAACCAGACAAGGGACAGAAGAAAAACTGAAAGTAAATATGAGTTTTCATGACTGCTTATATCAGATTCAATTTCAACAGGAACTTGCTGGAGACACATTTCCTCGTGCATTCTTTTCACTGTAAACAGTATTTGCTCTAGTGTTGGTTGTATTTCGTAAGCCATTTTTGAACTCCTCAGTGTTAAAACTGTGTTTTGTTAATCTGATCTGTTTAGATAGTGTTATTACCTGTGGTTTATAAATGTGTCCTGGGCAGGAAATCTCTGTTTAGGTGTGTGTCTGGTGAGTATCAGTTGTTGAAGGCAGTGTAACTGTGGTTCCTAATGGCTTCTGCCCCCACCCCTCTCCCAAGCACTACTTGTCACAGATCTTTTGTCTTCTGGAGGCACAGAAAACAATGTTTTAGATATTCTGTAAACAAATAAAGCGGTGATGGAATACAAAGAAATCACAGCTGGGTGTAGCCAGACCTTTGCTTTTGAGAGTACAAATAACTAATCTCATACTCAAATGCATTACATTAGTGATAGTGTTCTCTTGGATGGTATGATAAACATTTAATTCCACTCAGCAGTTGTTTTAAACTTGCATTTCCCTTTGAAGCTTACTGTTTCTGTTTCAGACTTGAAGAGGCTTGTTTCCCTCAAGTTGTGTTTTTTCTTCTTGCTCTCTTCCCTCTCCCACTTTGCCTTTTTTTCTCCACCTCTGTTGGTCTGGTAAAATATTATCAAAATTTAATACGAACAAACTGCATTTTGGGATCAGATATGCTTTAATTAGTCTTCTGTATAGTTTTTATTGTTTTTACCCTAACCTGTAAGGAAGCCCAAGAGGCTGTTTTGTCCTGTAGTGACAAGCCTGCAGCTGTAGGTCTGACTGAACTCCCCACAATAATTCATGCAGTTTGTTGCATGCCTGTGGTGCACTCCTTCCTGAAGACTCTCAAGCTGGGAGCAATCTCTGGGTTGATTTATCTGCTTTCCTGCCTTGCTTCCCCTCCCTTACTTGTTAGGGGTCCAAATGTCTACCCACCACATTGCCAGAAGGACCTGGTTATACACGTGCATATTCCTGCTCACATGATTAGGAATTCTTTTTCTCTCTGGCCAGGGGTGTGCATCGGAAGACAGGGGCAGTTTTGTCTTGGGTAGGCAGGAAATGCAGTTCTGGTCAAATGGTATGCTTGTTCAGACCACCTCAGGTCAGTTGACCGTAGTATTCACGCCCTTCATATGAGGACTGCATATACTCTGGTTAGACAGAGACATCTGACGCAGGTTTGTGGCATACAGCTTTCAAACACCCTCATAAAAGCCTATCTGACCCAGTCCTGCCAGTGTAAGTCTTGAGCCTCAGTGAAGGGTTGCAGTGAAGGGTTGCCTCTGGAGGTTTGTATGAAGAAATGAGACACAACCACCACAGACCACCTCCTGAGGATTTAATTCTACACACTGCAGTCTTAGTAATGAACTACTTGGAGTTCTAATAGCCTCTTACCTGAAAATAACTTGTTACTTGAGTCCTCAGTTAAAAAACATCGTGTGTACATGTAAATGAAGAGAGAGCCACAGCTATGCCTCTTTAATAAATTATAGTTTTCTTAATTTACTGCTGTGTGAGGTGGGTTTTCCTAGACTTCTGTGTATCCTGTTGCGGACAGAGCTTCCTACTCCCCTCCAGCAGGAAAAAACATGCAAAGTGCCGGTGAATGGTAGATAAAGTTTTTGCCTTAGTCCACTTCCTGAGTCAGGATTTTTTCTTTGACCATGTATAAGCTACTCTGAATTAAAAAAACCTTCCTGATGTTTGGTATATAGGGAGATAATGCATAGTGGTCCTTTGAAGGCTTGCTTTTGCACTTTGTAACAATTGCATGTGGTTTGTATGTGGTCCCTGCAATCTACCTACCAACCTGCCAGTAGTGATATGCTGTACTCATGTGTCATGCTCTTTTTGTTGGGCCTCTACCCTAAATATCATGTCTTGTAGTCAGAACAGCATGGCTCAGAATTGAAACTGTTCTCTTAATAACCCTGGATCAATTTGCACTGTACTGTAACTGTCTGTATTGAAACTGTTTGTTATCATGGCTACAGACTACACAGAATTGCCATTCCTTTTGCTCGCTGGGGAAGTGAGTCAGCTTGTGTTAGATCCTCTTTTCATAAGCTAGACTTTCCTGAATTTGAAAGCTTTTGACCAGAACTTGCAACACAGCACTCTAGTGCATGGGAACCTTTCATTCCGTGCACCAGCACCTCTTCCGTAACAGAATGTAAGAGCTTGTGGTTTAACCTGGGCCATGTATGCAACTGGAACTGTGTTGTTGAAAAATAAGGTGGAATGGGTTTGGGACACACAGCAAGAGGCATATGCTGTGAAACATCACTTGTTTAAGGGGTTTTCTTTATGAGGACCGACATGCTTTAAGGCAGACTTTTGTAGATTTGGGATTATATATTAAAGATGCACAAGATTTGACTGATGTTTGAGTTAAAAGTTAGCCAACATTCGCCAAAAATCTTTGTTTAATTTTATGACTGGAGAGAAATTGTTCTGAATTTGGATCAGGTGAAGAAATACCAACTGAGCAGTCCCAATGTGCTTTTGTTTATACTCTGTTTTGTATATATGTAGTGAACAAAATCAATGGTTGATGAAATGATATGAGATAAAGGAGAGAGTTTAATTCAGAAATCTTAGGGTATTGCTGTAGAGTCTTTGTTTTAAATATACTTACTTGAGTTTTAGGGGAAATGAGTCTGTCTGTAAAACACATACAGTATTGCAAGTAAACTGTTGGCAAATGCCTATATAACACCTGGTTTTTTTAGCAGTTTCTTTGTTCTAAGCAGACCCAGCTTCCATATGGCCTAGACTTCAGTCCAGCTATGTACCATCAAAGTGGTTTGAGTGTGATTGGGTGCTCATTCACCATTTTAATACAGTTTCTCCTTTCCTCTTTTCAGAGAACCAAGATGGCCTGCACCAGGTAGTACATGAACGCCTGGGGGAGTTGCTACGTGTTTTAAAAGCAGTGATAAATAAATACCAGAATCTAAACTCAGTTGATATCCTGAGTGCTGCAGGAACAGTTATTGCAAAAGTAAAAGGTAAGGAGTTACAACTTTTCATAGTCCTGGGAAATTGTAATTAGTGACTTGATTAACTCTGGCTTAGAGTTATAAGTAGAACTCTATGTATAAAGTAAGAAATGGGAGTTTTTAAGTCTTAATACCTGTTTAAAAATACCTTCTCTAAGTGAAAAGTGATATTAAATAACTTAGTGTAGTAAAATTCTGCTTATAGGAAGCTAGCTGGAAACCCCCACTGCATTCCGAAAGCAAAAGCCTTGGATCTGTATCACAGAATAATATCAGAGAAAAAATAAACCTCACATTTATCCATTTAGAAGATTGCCAAAAATGTTTGCTTTATTCTATGGATTTGTAGGAACAGTGGTGTATTTATAGCAAGGGAAGAAATATCTGAATGAGCAATCCAAATCTGCAGGGCCTCACACTTATTTAGAACTTATGTATAATGTCCCCAAACACATCATAAGCATGATAAAGGCGTCAATAGCAACAAAAAGCCTTTGCATACATACATGTTAATACTTTCTATTGCTGCCCTTTGCTGCTGCAGTTCTCTGTGTGTCAGATGAATGCGAATGGGGAAGCACACAATTGCTCCAGCCTCATAAATCATAGCTGTTTCTTCTCTGTGTAGCCTTTGACTGCAGCTCTCCCTGCTCTGGAGTAACTCCAGTGTATTACTGTGGAATCAGCATGGGTTCTTCCATTTGGCGTGGAGAATGCTTTTCAGTAGGGTTAAATCTCCACCTCTTGCCTGGGTTAAACCACGTAGAAATCTTGCTTCAGAGATGCATAATTTAGTTCTTGTTCTAGGGTTTTTTCCCTTGTTTTCTAATTTCTTTAGGCTGTCTGAATATATGCTGCTGATTCAGTAAAATAAGAATATCAGTTAAAATGCTAATGTGTTAAGTGCCTGATTCCTTTATCTTAGATTCCTCCAAGCTTCTTATGGATTCTTCCTATTGCTGTACAGCTTTGCCAGTTAGATATTGCAGTTTCTTCTCACTACATATAGAGATTCCTATAGATCTGTCCCTGGTATTTGAAATGATCACAGGATTATCACTGCAACTTCTGAACTTGCTTTACAGAATTGTACGTAACAGTAGGCATGCAGAGGGTATCTGAGCGGTTGCTGTTTGTCTTGATGATCTCGAAAAGAGTTAGGTAGACACTTACAATCAGATACTTACATGAGAACAGGTTAAATGTTTAGTGAACATAGAATTATAGAATCATAGAACTGTTAGGGTTGGAAAGAACCTTAAGATTATCTAGTTCCACCCCCCCTGCCATAAGCAGGGATACCCCACACTAAACCATGCCGCCCAAGGCTTTGTACAGCCTGGCCTTGAGCACTGCCAGGGATGGAGCACTCACAGCTTCCTTGGGCAACCCATTCCAGTGCCTCACCACCCTCACAGTAA
>JBCJKH010021270.1:22837-37939 GCA_039877255.1 Loriculus beryllinus | reverse complement strand
TCAGGGCTGCTCTGAATCTCTTCTCTGTCCAATCTGTAGCTGTGCCTCTGTTCGCCTCAATCCGGGTGTAGGACCTTGCATTTGGCATGGTTAAACATAATTGTGCATCCACCTTAGGCAAGCTGTTCCCATGCTTAAGTGCTATGGTAAGATTACCATTTGTCTTCTATTCCCCCCTAATTTCAGTAGATGTAGGACAATGTTCAACATTGTAGGACAACATTTGTAGGACAAAGTTTAAGAACTTGTTTGTTCTTAAATTAATGTTGAGAACTGACTTAAGGTAGCAAGTAAATCAGATTATATCAACTTTTGCTAAATGATGTTTCGAGAAGCTGTTGCAATAATATCTATTCTTTCTGGAGTACGTAGTTTCTCAAGGTCATTTTTGATATGCAGTGCCCCAGACTGGTAATTTTCTGTACTGTCCAAGTTTACAATTGTAGAGTAAAGCAGTAGAATTACTTTCCTGTCTTGCATGGTAACATTATTGGATTGATCTACATTTATATATTCTCTCTCCTACTTTTCTACTTCTGAGGTGGAGAATCAAGCACTTCATTGAATTACATGATCCAGAGTAGTTTCAGCTTTCTGAATGTGATGCCATACGTATTTTTGTGTCTTCTTGCTGCATGCTGTTCTATCATGCAATGTCAACAGCACTTCACCCTGGGCAGATATGTTGGTGTTTCATTCATTTTCTTATATGTATCTGTTTCTGCCTGGTTTAATGAGTAGCTGTTCTTTGAATAGTTACTTTAGCGTTGTTTCATTCCTGTTGACAGTGAATGGAAGAAATAACTTTAGTATTAAATCTTTTTTGGGCAGTACAGATATTCACACATACTTTATAGCTCTTTCAGTTCATATAGATGTTTACACTTGAAATCAGCTAATTACTAACATTTGCATTGTTGAGTTCGTTCACTGTCACTCTATTGAGTTTATATAGCCATGGAGGGATTGCATTCTTTTCTATATGGTAAGAAAAACTCCTGTAAGGAAAGCACTGTGCACATTGCATAATTACAGAATGCTGAGTGGCTCCGCTCTTTGTTGTTGTGAGAATGCCACTTGAAACAAAAGCTGTACAGTCACGGCTTCCAGTTTTGTGTCAGATGTGTTGAAGTAGGTCAAGTTATAACACTACTTTAGGGACATTTGAAAAGTCTCTGTTTGGCTATAGCCCACTTGAACTATCTTAAATATGATCTTGTACAATGAGAAACCTCTCAACAAGAAAAGGCATAAAAGGAGTTGATTTTGTTATGGTAACAGTCTTTGTCCTGCCTCTGGAACAGAGCTCAAGTTCTGACTTTGCCCCCCCTTTGTTACATTGTGAAGAGCTTTCTCATTGGCAATGGTTTGACAGTACTGAAAGTCTCGCTTTAGGATTCCTACTATGGGATCCAAAGTGCAGTGATGATATAGTGCTCATCTGATACAAATGTGTTCTTCTAGCCTGACTAAATAGATCAGAAGTGTTTTCTGATGGAATAAAAGATTATGGCATGCAATTGCTGTTCATAGCATTCTCTCTTATTTCTTCCCGAGTTGCTCATCTCTCTGGTAAGCAGTGTGCATTCTGGACCTAGAACAGAGAGGCTGCTGTAAACTGGTTGCTCTTTGGCTAAAGCAAACATGGTTCACCACAGAGCAAGTGATCCAGTGCCGTGTGACCTGGCCTTGTGGAATTCCCAGGTTAATAGCAAGGAGGGGGAGCTCTGGATCAGGCTGAAGAAGGCAGCCTAAGTCCTACCTCAGTTCTGTAGCCTTTCATACAAGAAGTACTTTCAAATGAGGGCTGTAGTAAGGCTTATCAGTGTTCAGCCATGTATTGTAGTCCTCATGTGTCTGAAGATGGGAACAGGGAGTTTCAGGGCTTCAGCTCTCTGACAGGTACCCAAGCCCTAATTCTCTTAGGAACAGCGAAACCTTTGCTGTATGAAAAAGCATAGCCCATGGTAAATGTGAAAGCAGCTTGTCTTGAGCACCGGCTTGGTTTTACAACTGTTTTTTGTGTGAGGATCATACTGTGCTGTGTTTGTATTCAAACTGAAGTGTATGGCTGTTGGAACTGAGGAAGCTGAGGTGAAAATACAGCAGGTTGTAGTGACATGTAAGCATATCAGACCTCGCATTTGCTTACACTGGCCTGTCAGAAGCACATGCATTCACAGGTTTTCAGCTGTGGTTATTTCACTGGAGGTAATGTAACTGTTAAATAAACAGGAAGCTACAAGAATGTGAGGAGCTGGTAGGACAGAACCAGTATCCTTTTTCCTCTGTGTTCCCAGGCATGTTAATGTGACATTATGAAAGAAGTTCATGTGACTCATCTGTTTCTTGTCATTGGAGGGCAGAACTATAAAAAGATGTGGAAGCACTCTATCTGTAGTCAGATTTATGACTAGGAAGAAGATTAACCTGGCATGGAAAATTTCTGGTGTTTATTTAGGAGAGGATGAAATAGAAACAAGCTGGGATTTTACACATGATTTCTTCTTTTCCTTCTCCCCCTTCAGAAATAGAAGTGTAACTGGCTTAGATTCTAGAAAGACTCTTTTGAATCTTTGCATAATGCCAGGGTTTCAAATCTAGTTTGTATTTGGTACTTCCCATAGGGGCCATTTGAACAAATTACTGCTTTTGCTCTCGGTGAAATCAGTTCCAATAACTTTGGAACCAGCTACTCTGGCTTTTAGATGGGAAGTTGTACTGTGATTTCAAGGGAATGGCCAGTGCAGACAGACCACCCCTTTAAATTACTGCAGGTGGAATATTTTTGAATGCTAGTAAAAATCAGAGTGCCTGTGCCCCTTTTTCAAGCCTCACAGCTATTCTTCTGGTCCTTCAGTGGAAATGATCTGAGTGTGCTGCTTGTGCTACTTTGGGTGTCTAATGCTTTTCCTTTTGAATAGATTGAGGGAAAAACTAGGTATAGCATGTTATCTTAATCTTGCCACAGAGAGTAATGTTTGGCAGAACAGGTAATATCATAGTTTTACTATTTTATACTGAAGTTTCAGGAAAGTGTAGGCAAAACGCTCCTTGATGGCTCTGATTGAATCTTGGCATGGTTCACCGGGCCTCTTGACTTGGACTCTGCTACTTGTACATGCTTACTCCGGTACTTTGTGATGAGTGCCTTGTAAATGGCCCTTGCTTGATCTGGAAGAATTGAGACTGACTGAAGCATCTTGCCTGCAACCTCTTCAGAATCCTGTTTCTGGAAGTCACTTCCCAGCCTGGCCCACCATCATACTCGTGGTTGTTATTTTCCCACTCGGTGTCTTCAGATTGTTGGCGGCTCCAGAGTACATGGTTCTGATACCATGCTGGATTCAAGTTTGTACTGTTCTTTTGCTCTGAACTGCACCTTTTCACTTAACTGGATCACTAGAATCAATGTGGATTCCTGGTAAAGTTGAAAATTGCACTTGTAGATATTGCCATTCTGGGTATGGTTTTTTTTTTTGCTCTAATTGTTCTGCCTCAAAACTAAATATCTCTATCAAGGTGAAGTGACTTCAATGTTGTTGGTGTATCTGTGATGTAAATTCAGAGAAAAATATGTTATGGAGGGAGTAGGAAAGAGTTCCTCAAACTTACTGGCATTCAGTTGAAGCTGGAGAGGCTGCCAGACTTGATAGTAAGTAAAGGCTATTGAAATTACATGGCACAGAGACCTAAAAGGAGAAAAGCAGGGCCTGTACAGCCTGCTGATCCTCTCTAGCTCTGATATCCTGAGAATGCTCTTCTTCTGCCTCTTACCAGTCTGCATATGACTGCTCTTCACTCACATTCCTCCCAGCATGTTTTTAATGCACACATTTAAAAATGAGAGATAGTAACAAGAAGTATTCCAAGTCTTTGCTTTGGGAGAGGGTGTGGGTTTTTTTGGTCATGGTTGGGTTTTTTCTTTGCTTGGGTGGTGGTTTTGGTTTTGAAATAGTTCAGAAAGGCTCTCGGTAGGATTTTTGGGAGTTTAATATAGAAAATTGGTTGCAGAGGTGTTCAGTTCCAGTATGTCAGTCAGCTGCTTACTGGTTAGAAGTCAGCTAGTAAAGAATATGGGTTCCTATCTAATTAGATAGGTCTGAGAAAATTGACCTGAAGAGAGTAAATCCTGCAGGCTGATGCAGTTCAGACTTATCCAGGCTTTGCTCTGCCAGTCCTGCACATGCACAAGGGGAGGGGAGAGCAGAAAGCAAGCGAACTCCTGCAGACTCCATCTGCTGTGGCTGTGCCCCCTGGCTTTCCTGGGCTGTGCTGTGTTGATTTGACTGGAAGGCGACCGGACAGCATCAAGAGAAACTTGCGTGCTCTGGTAGCTGTGAGCTAAGCTTCACGTTTCAAAGGCCCTGGTTCCACTTTGGTCTTGATGAGTGACACCTTCTTTATGGCTTCAGAAGCATTGCTTAAATATCCTTAGACACTACTTCAGTTTCTGGTATTCTAGCTTTCAAAACTTCCATGGCTGTTGCTGGCTCCCCAGTCTGTTCTGTGTCTGAATCAGAAAGCTTTTGGATGGCACAGAGAGTTTTGCAGTGTCTTACAGCATTTTGATGAGGTTGCCAAAGTTACCTCAGTTTGAAGACAGCTTTGCTAGCTTTGGAAGTAGAGATGCACTTTAATGCAAGCTAGGCTTGCGTTTCACATACTGGAGTCCAAAGTTTAATATATTGCTATAATATTATTTCTTTTTTAAAGTTAATTATATGTCATCTGAAGTCTTACTTGAAAGAGTTGTTAAGTTGTATACTTGCTTTGAAATCTGTAGAACTATAGATAGATAGCTGTCATTTCCAGACATGGAAAGATTACTAAAGTTCATTGTTGTCAGTGGCTATTGTGTGCAGTCAGGATGTCCTGGGGAAAGAGAGTGCATGGTTTAAAGTTGATGTTAAGTACATCAGCATTCCAGTGGTAGTAAGCTGAAAGAAAGCTGCTTGTATTCCACTGATTTACTGACAGCTTGCACTAACCTTGTAGGCAAAAGTGGCAATTTTGAAGGAACTTCAGATGCGTTATTCCATTTGTGATGGATCCTGAAAAGGAAGGGTTTCTCTAGTATTTAAAATATAAAGCTTAATACAACTCTTCCTGGAACAGGAAGCCAGAGCGAAGCAGGCGGCATTTTTTAGGGCTGTCTATATTCATGTCTCATTAGCAAAGTGAAAGAAGTGCTCTTTCTCTGAAGATACCCCAGCTGATGGATCTAAGAGTGTTTCAGTGGTAAGTGCTTTGAATCTATAGGCAGGTTTTGCAGGGATCTTTTAATTTTGAAAGAGTTTGCGTTTGATGTTGGCACTCAAATTGTTTTTCTAGTCATTAGTGCCTTGTAATCTATAGATCTCATAGTAACTGTTGTTGCTTTAATGATTTGGAATGCAAAGCTTGGGCTCAGAAGCAGGGTTATCTCTGGAAAGCTGAGGTTTTCCATTAACCTGAATTAACAAAAATAAAGAAATCAACCGCTGTTTCAAAAGTGTGTGTGTATAATAAAGCTCCACAGATTTTATATATAATCAGTGGAGCTTTATTGAGCCTTATTTCAAACAAAGGTGCCAGAGGCATTTTTTAATGTAATTACAAGGTGTAGAAGAAGGAAGAGGTAGAAAAAGCCTTAATTTAGGAGTGAACTGTGGCGACAGACTGTTAATTTTTGTTTATAGTATATGGTTGGCTTTGGCTGTAGGTTATTACAACACATTGATCCAGCTCTGCAAGTAATGGTGCAGATAGCCCATGAGAGTGCCCATATTTCTGTAATAGCATTGTATAGAAGTAGTTGTTATTAAAGTGTGGATCAGGAATGCTGCATAAAAATGGATGCAGCTGTGTTAATTTACTGGTTAAAAACTTTTCCTTTCACAGAGGAAGTCTAATGGGGGAGCAGATTACTGTACTTTCTTTGTTTGTTACCCATTAGTGTTTAGGCACCTGGCAGGAAGTTTGGATACTTTTAAAGATTAAAGTCTGTTACTTTAATTTGCTAAGAAAATGAGCATAGAATGGGCAACATTGGAAGATGATGTAATTTTTGATATTTGTAAAAGCCATTAGGATCCATTCTTTCCGTATTTGTACTTTAAATGCAAGGAAGCTTCATAAATCGACATTGCCAGAGGTCCTGCAGATAGTGATGAATCGGAGTGAATAGCTCATGTGAAACTGTCTGTTCTTGCAAAGTCAAATTGAGAACTTGCATCCGGAGGGCTCAGCTTCAGCTCAAGGGGGTCTCCTGTACAAAATAATTCTCTAATAAATAATTCCCTATGCGACTTCTCTACAGAAATAATTCACACTCAGCAATTATCAAGGAGTTAAGTTGAAAATGAATAGAACTGGTTGTGCTTTTTGTCTTCTCCTTCCTCCCTTCTCACCCTCGTCCAGTTAATAGAAACTCTGGACAAACAGCTTGTCTTCTCAGTATTCCAGTTTGGCATGAAAGCTTTTAATGGGTAAAACTCAGGGGCTTTTGCCAGACTACAGAGCTAGTAGCTAAAGGGGTTTGCTATGGACACTACATCTAGATATCTTTCTATTTGGCTGTATTCAAGCCAGAAATCAAATGTTCTGGATGCAACAGGATCCCATGCAGTTGGGGGTGTGTGCACCTCCATGAACTACTGCTCATGTTCTGAATGTTGGAATTTCTACCAAGAAACACGTTTTCAAATATGTGACTGCGTTTGTGAGCTGCTCTGTGGCGTAGCTTTGGCTGGTAAATGAGTGGGTTTTCTCTTCCCCTTATATTCCCATACAAAGCTGCTGTTTAAGTAGGAAGCTATAGGAAGTGGAAGAGGAATCTGGTTTCATTGTGGGAAGCATCTGGATTGTGTTAATTTCTTTCCTCTCATGTTTACTTTCTTACTAATCTTCTGTAAAACTGTCTTTGTTAGTTGTTCATGACAGTGTAATGTTGTGTGTTCATGTGTGTAAGATCTGTCTTTAGGCCGAGTAAACTTGCTTGCTTGACCCCACCTCTCACTCTTGGGTTGTCATTTTTGTTTTCTCCTAAGCGGTGAACTTCAAAGAAGTTAACGAAGACAACAAGAGAGAGCTCTTCAGTGAAATATTTTCTTCCATTGAAACATTGGCATTCACCTTTGGAAACGTGTAAGTTGGAATCCAGAAGGAGTTTTTCAAGAGGTTAGCAGAGCTGAATCAAATGAGGACTTAATCAGCAATCCAAACTCTAGTTTATCAGTTAATAGCTGTCCAAAAGAAAACGAACTTAAGTGAACCACATCAGAACAATTGTACTGCTTTTTTTTTAGGTATTTGGGCTTGGTTTGCTGGTTGATTCTTGAAAAGGTAAATGGTGATGGTCTAGAGATTGCAGGGAATATAAAGCTAAAAATTGCAGCCATTTTGAAGTCTATTAGAAACAATTTTTGTTCTCAGTGAGGTAAAGTAATGAAATAACGCAAGTCTTTGTTTTTCTGGCAGTATTTCAGACTTCCTTATGGGAGATGTAGACAATGGCTCGTCACTGGGACTTCCTGTATCTCGGAGAAGTCGGGTAAGCTAAACACGTCCTCTTGGAGTGTGAACTGATAGCTTTTAAAGGAGATTTTCATTTCCACTGAAACTGTTTATCTCTGTTTAGGGCTGGGACACTTGGAGTCCTCTGAGTGTTAAAACAAGATTAAACCCATGATGCATTCAGTGTTTCAAATACTTGAATGTATTCTCAGGTTTAAATGCCAGTGATGACTCATCAGGGCTAGCACTCAAATGAGTAAATAGCAACCTGCTGTAATTGTATTTTAGAGTTTTAAATGGGTTAAGTGAAAAGAACTGAATACTTAAAATACTTGAATGATTTGCATGCTGGAGTAGTTAGAATAGACCTGTTAGACCTAGAAGTTAAGGGTTTAATGACCTCTCTTTGGCTTTTAAAGACTAATATTCATAACAAAACAACCTTTTCTTCTTCTAGAGCCCAGTTTGTGCTTCAGTGATTAACTAATAGAGCTGAAATAGCACTGCCAATTTATAGGTAGTCAAAGAAAAACAGTAGCTTTTTTAACTCCCCTTTAAATGCTTTAAAAAAGAGATTAAGAAGTGCTGTGTATCAATTCTGTTCTGAATTTTTGTGTATCCAGAAGCATAGTAATGCTGTGCAGCTGCAGCTGAGAAATAGTCTTTAACTTTCCACTGTGGTTGATAACACATGTGAGAAAGATGGATGATCACAGAAGTTCTTGGGTAGCTGCTAGAAAACTCATCTTCACGAACAACATGGAGAAGAAGGAGGCTACCCAGAAAACTGGTTCCATCACACTTGGAATCAGAGGATTAGGTTGCTGATAGAAAGTATGAAATAAAGTATAGAAGCCTGCATTTCATGTAACTGAAATGCAATTATTTGAACAAGTACTAGTGCAGCTTATTGGGTCAACAGCAGGAGGAAGGTGCTGAATTTGCCAACATTTTAATCTCGTAATGGCTTTGCAATGCAATAAAGTGCTCCTGTGGAGGGAGATGGTCCCATATATTGTATTGTGAAGTGAATGCATGGCTAAAGTGTCACCCTTCTGAACACTGGGGTGGGGAAAGACCAAGGGGAGATGAGAATACAGTGAAATGAAGAAGGAATTCTGTTCTAGATGCTCCAGAAATCACCGGCTTGTATTTAAAAGCACCTTTTTGTATCATCATTCACTTTTCCTAATGTGGAAGGGAACAATCATAAATGTTAGAGCAGGTAGAATAATATGGTTTGATTTCTTAGGAATCTTAGATATAAGTGCATTACAGCAAAGCAGATAAATGCACATGTAACAGATGAAGCATTTCATTCTGATTTGCAGTTCAGAGAGCAATTTGGAGGCCAACTAGGAGTTGAGTGTCAGGAGGAGTTAAATGCAAACTATTTAGCTGTACCAACTGTTCCTGTAGATGTGTGCATTCAGTAGCTGAACATAGCAGCTGGCTGTATCTTTTGAGATTAGAGAATAGCATTTTGGTAGACTTTAACATGTAAATGCTGTGAAGGCTAATTAAGGGGAGAGATTTTAATTGCTTGTTATGTTAGGGACCTCCCTACCTAAGCTGTTGAGGATAGGATTGCTCTGAGCTGGGTGGGGGGAGGCTGATCTTGCAGATCTTGACTGCAGGGGAGTCTACATTCTTTAGGCATTCCACTTGGAAGCTTAAATTAAATGATATGTATACCCCCTCTTAGCAAATGTAATAGTTCTCATTTTAGCCCTTGTACTACAACCAGAAGGACAAGGTGGAAGCAAAGATATTTCGTAATTAAAACCAGAACTTTAGAATACAGTGGAAGAGATGAGACAGGCATGTGTGACCTTTCATTACTGAACAAGCTATTTGAATGCTATTTGATGCTCTGTAGATCTGAGAGCATAATAAAGGGGAAGGATGAAGGTTTTAAAATGCATGCAGATGTCTGCCTCTGTCAGACATTACCCAGAGAGTTCTTGGGCAATGGGGGGAAAAAAGACTCAAGAGACCGGTTTGAGAAGTTAAATCCACGCAGAAGTCATTGGATGCTTGAGGGGGCAAGCTGTGTGGGTCAGATTCTCATAAGGTGTAGTACAAAGTGGTTGTCTCTGTGCTTGCTTTTAAAACGTGGTGTTACATATTTGAAGTGGGGTGAAAGTGGATGGATGAATGTGCATTGATTAATGGCCCTGGCTAGAATTGTGCCTGAATTGCTGGAAGGGGTGAATGCTGCTCAGGACTGAAATGATTCAGGTCTTATGGAATGGAAAATAGTTTTTAGAAACACGATTTCTAAGTACCTCCTGAGTTAACACAAAGCATGGGGATTAGAACAAATAGGAATTTGTTCTCCCTGAACTTTATGCCACTTTAAAATCTACCTGAAGACAGTAATACCTTATATCCAAATTGGAACTAAATCTGGGAATGTTCAGGCTTTCTATGCAACTGAATATTGACCCGTCTCTCAGGTCAGATTTGATTTCTTTTTAACCATTTGGTTGACAGCTTTACATGGAAAAAGGCCTCATGAAAAGGCGCTTCCGTTTCACCAAACCTCTCTTTTATTAGACAGCGATTGTACTAGTGTTTCAGTTTCTTAGGAATGGAGCTGTTCTTTAGTTTGATCGTGTTCAATGTAATTGGGGATTAATACTTTGCATGGTTTGGTATATGGAAAAGCTGCTTTTGCTGTGAAGTAAACAATGATTTGAGGGATTTTTGTGTGCTTTATGATCGGTTTCCTTTTACATTTCAAGTAAACATAAAAGAACTACTGCATTCTTGATACTGTGCTTTAAGTCTGAAAGTAAAATGGCACCAAAGTCTAAAATGGAAACAAGTTGTTCTTGTAAGGCTTTAGGCCACTTTGCAGCTATTTCTTGGCCTTTGTCTTCTGTGTGTTCTCTGCTTCTGAATTTTTGAGAGTAATTTATTCATTTAAAATGATGTAGAGTTTTGGTTTTCTTTGGGTTTTTGTTTTTAAAGGGGTTGTGGGTACTAGGTAAACTTGTTCCTTTAAATCTGTTCAGTGGTGTGCTTTATAGCACAGTCCTGCTAATAGTTCACCTCCGCAGTTAGTAAAGGGGTAGCAAAACACAATGTGAGCACAAAGGTAGGGATGAAATCTTGTGCTAAATACCTTTTATTATTGGATTAAATCCTGTCAGGTTGTTCTAGTTGTCAGGGCTTCATTAGCAAGTGTTACCAGTCAGCTGTTGTGCCTACAGTGCACAGGAGGAGAAAGTTCCAACTTCATTCCCTTGAGGAAGAAATGCAGGATTCTAAAGGCTTGCAGAATGGTGTCTGTTAAATGTACATGGCATGAGGTCTGCAAAACGCTTTTTCCAAAGATAGGTGGGGATCTAAGAAAAGATAGAGCTCACTTCAATATCATCCCATTTTGTTAAACAATTACCTCTTTCATCACAGCCTCTCAGGACTGTTGATTTAAAGGTATAGAATGATTCCTTGCTATTTATTATGCCTCAGTCAACAGCTTAGAAGGTTATTGTGCCTTAGATTGAGAGGGAGTTACAGTACAGCTTGTTGCTTTATCTGCATTAAAAAAGGAAGGGGCAGATGATGCCATTTCTCTTGTTAGCCTGTCAGTTCAGTGAGAGCTTCTCTTCACTAACTCAATGCTTTGTTTCTTGTACACCAGTCTTTCGAGAATCTTTCTGTGGAGTCTGGGGGTTCACTGCATGAAAGGGATGATATTCAAGGTAGGCCATTCATTTAATATTAATAAACACTATTCTGTGTGCCTGTCTGTGTCTTGGTCTTCTAAAATGTTGTAAGTTGCCTGGTCATTTTTTTATGCCTCTGCTACCATTAAAGCTTCACTGTAAAAAGCTTGCTGTAGCAGGGGTTTCCTGCTTTTGTGAGTAACCAACTTGGGCTGCTTTTTGGGGTTGTGGGAAGAACCAAGGCCTGAAGCGCTTGTGTATGTCAGCATGTGATCAGTGGCTCACTTTCTTTAAGAAAGTTATGCTGACCGTATGACTACTACAGATAAAATATATGACCCTTTAATTTGTTCTAAAACCTCTGTCAGTCCTGTTTAGAGTCAACTAGCATTAAAGACCAGCTCCCGGTCAGAGCTGCTTAAGCATTCACAGTTGGCTAATACTGGCTTTGCTCTCAGCATGTGGTAATGTCTAAAATTCACTTGTGTCGAATGCTTTATTTTCAGGACATCTTCGAGCAGAGGAGGTTGATAGCATGCTCCTGAGAAATGACAGCGGAATCGAATCGGCTCTGTCCTATGCTAAAGCTTGGTCAAAATATACCAAGGATGTAGTTGCATGGGTAGAAAAAAAGCTGAGCTTGGGTGAGTGGCGCTTTCTGGTGTTTAATCAGCTTTGTCATGATGAAATTCAGTCTGTTGTCAGGCCTCTGTGCTGCAGACTGTCAATAATGTGATTTCTAAATTAGGAGCTGTTCCGCTGAAGTGGACAGAACTATCATGCGTTTCCTATAATTAAAAACCTGCAACAAAGTGAAGGTGGTCCCTTGTATAGCCTTTTACAGGGAGAATGTAACAGGCATTTAGCGTGTGGTACAACTGTTAATGTGAACAGTAATTGTGCATTTTGCTTTACAGAAGTGGAGTGTGCTAAAAACTTAGCAAAAATGGCTGAAACTGCTAAAGCTGTTGTTGGACACCAGGTGAGTACATCTTAGGGCCTGATTTTAAAGTCTTTAATACCTCTTGGATGCTTTGCCCAAACGTGAAATTCTGGGGATGTTGAAGATTGGCTTTTTAAGTGGATACAGAATTGGTTTATTCTGTAAATCACTGTTTAAAAAATCTGCTATGGAAATTTGAATATATACATTTATTTTTTGTTGAAAATGCAGACCGACCTTATATTTTTCACAGTAGGCTTTGTTTAGTATCTCATACGCTTTGTCATTTGGGCTTGTAGACTTTTAAGTGTTTTCCTAGTAAAAGTAAGCATAGCTGAGAAATGAGTCATTTTCTACATCCATACCTAACTCTGTATGCAAGATATAAATTCTTTCCTAAATTTAAGTGGAAGTCTAGGTCAAGTATACAGACATTTAGAACGTCAGCATGCTTCTACCTCACCTAGATCATTAATGTTTTGTTGTGTATAATTTTAGGATTACATGCCATTCCAATCAATATTCATTACTGCTTTTCAAAATGATATTGAGAATAACCAGCTTTGGCAGCAAACATCTACTGCTCTCCAGTCTAACAAATTTGTGAAGGTAAGCTTAAAAGAAACAGACCAAGGTATTCTTAGGTTTTAAAAAAGCTTTGTATAGCACAGATGATTCAAAAGAACATACTTGCTGTAAGTCTTTGATATACTCTGTTGGTGTTTCCTATCTAGCCTGTTCTTGGAAGGAAAAATGAGTTGGACAGACAAAGGAAAGATATCAAGGAGCTTTGGCAGCGAGAACAGAAAAAAATGGTTGGTATTTCTTTCCTATCTAACAGTGTTCAAAGGTAAAAGTTTCAAAAAGGATGAAATTTTCGAACTAGGCTGTTCTACACTTAAATTCATATGTTGAATCTATAGAGCTTATTGAATGTGGCATGTAACTCAGTTTCATGACGTACTTGTATTTGTAAGAGTTTATCTTTCTATGACTTATGTACTTTGAATTGCTGCGTACAGACCTCTTTAAGCATCACATTAAATAAAGGGGAAATGAAAACAGTTCTTTCTTTTGCTTTTTTCCTGTGTTGCATTCTGCAGCAAGAGCTGGAAGCTGCTCTAAGGAAAGCTAAGTCATTATATACACAGCGTCAAGATGAGTATGAAAAGGCCAAATCCTGCACTGCTCGTGCTGAGGAGGAACAGCTTAGCTCAAGTGGAAGCTTTGTGAAAGATTTCAGCAAGCAACTGGAAAAAAAACGAAGGCTGGAAGAGGAAGCTCTTCAGAAAGTAAGAAATTTTGTTCCTTGCTTCTTATGTTAAGGCTGTGCTGGTTTTACTCAAGCTTTTCCAATGGGAGCATTTGAGCCAGTATTCTGTTCATAATGTTTAATTTTAGTGACACTATGCTCTTCTGGGCTTTTATCCTAAACAGGTCTTTCCAATTACAAGCATCTTGTGTGTGGGTTTTTAATCTTGCTTCTAGTATCAAGATGTGTAGTCCATCAGTCCTTTCTACTTGTGTTCCTTCTAGGCTGAAGAGGCCAATGAACACTATAAAACAAGCATGGCAGAGGTTGAAGAGAAAAGGAATTATCTGGAAAGCTTTAAAAGTGATGTCTTAACACAGCTTCGGGAGCTGATTTACCAGTGTGATCTGACTCTTAAAGCTGTAAGCATGCTTTTGAAAATGGGTTTGGCAAAGAGATATTATTAAGACTAAGAAAAGGTCCCATCTGCAGTGTTAACTGCTTAAAATAAAAAGCTTTCAAAGGACAGAGGTCAAGCCAATAGATACAGAAGGAAAACTGTTAATATGTTTGTGGCGTGCTCTTCCTGTTAAGAGTGGAAAGAGGCAATGGTGTTTGTACATGTCTTGAATACTTCTGGGGTTTTTATGAGCTGTTGCCTTGCAAGAACCCTGCCTACTCGATTCATGTAAAACCTCTCTAAGAGTATTGGTGGCAGCAGTGTCACTCTGCTGTTGCTTAAGAGTACAGCTCCTATTCCCATTATTTTCATCAGTGCATTAGCAAAGAAGTTTGGCTGAAGTACAGAATGGACGTTAGCATGCTGCAGCATGGAGGCTGTTAATCTTGATGACAGTTCAGTTACTACAGGATTCATTGCACCTAACTTAATGTGTTAATTTAATGCATGTAAATATGCAAAGCAAATCTTCAAGCCAGTATATGCACATACGCAGTTTTTAAGGAAGCTTTAAGAGTGCTTTATACCAATAGATGTGTACTTTTTTAGATGAGACAATGTAGTGCTGAGGGGGGAAATGGAAAACACCATACATATACACCCCTCCCCAAGCAACCCCAAAACCAACCCATAGGTAGAAAGACTGGGCGAACTTGATAGTTCAAGTATATCTAAATTGCAAACAACTTTGCAACCCCAAAGCTGAAGAAGGAGCCATGTAGGCCCCTTTCCCTGGTCTCTGCATTGTGGTGTAGTATTTCAGAGGGTTTATGCCATTTAATAAAGTGTTCAGTTAACCTGTTGTGTGGGGACAGAGTTTGTTCCTTTCTTGTCTCGAGGTGATAATGGACCTCATCTGGGTTTGGAACTCCAACTACTTCATCACTGTAGCGGTGACTAAAATTCCTCCCAGAGCATAGAAAATGGTTTTTTGGTAGCAAAAATCCTTGCTCAACCTTGAATCCTTGTTCAATCCAAAGTGGGAGACCACTGGAACTGCTGTTGCTGCCTGGACTGTTCAATAACCCAGAGAGAAGCTTTTGCAGTTGTTTGAGGAATCTTGCACAGAATCCACCCCTACAACTGTTAGAATCATAGAATCGTTAGGGTTGGAAAGGACCTTAAGATCATCCAGTTCCAATGCCCCTGCCATGGGCAGGGACACCTCACACTAAACCATGCCACCCAAGGCTTCGGTCCAACCTGGCCTTGAACACAGCCAGGGATGGAGCACTCACAACTTCCTTGGGCAACCCATTCCAGTGCCTCACCA
>JBCJKH010021270.1:0-22737 GCA_039877255.1 Loriculus beryllinus | reverse complement strand
TCTGGTCGTTTAAAACCGAGAACACGACTTTCCTCAAATTCCAGTGTTACTGTGTTTTTTGTTATTTTGAATTTTTCTTTCGCCCCCCCCCCCCCCCCATCCACCCCTTCGTCGTTGTTGCATTCCTTTGGAGAAGGGAATCGCGTTGGATTCCAAAAAGGAGAGCAGGAACCGTGTGTGAATAATCTCGGCTGCATGATAGCCCGAGAGGATTTCCCGAAAGAATCTGTGTGAAAAAGACCCCTGTGCTGCTGCAGCTATTCCGGTGTTAAGGTAGGAGTGCTGGATTTGCCGTTCGAGTGCTCATTTTCATTTTTTTCTGTTGCTTCTCCCTACCTTTCTGTTTCTTCTCTATTTTTTTTTTTTTTCCCCGGCAAGGGTGGGGGAGAGGGAGAGGTGTTGCAGTTGCTACTCTGGCAAAGGGCGAGCAGTTTGCTGCAGTCGTCTGTGCTTTTACTTTTCCCATCGTGATAAAGCGATACTTTCTTTCTGCCATCTCCACCATCATCTGCGATCTGGTTGTCACATATGCATATTTATGCAAATTTTTTCTTTTTTCTTCCTTTTTTTTTTTGAAATCATCCGGTCCTATCTCGTCCCTTACATTCTCCCCTTGCACCATAATTTGTTTGTAGGCATTTTGCTGCAATCAGCTATTTGGAAAGGCTCTGGGTTCTGTGTGAGATGTTTACAAAGTAGCTCTGCCTTACAGCCAAATAAACAGAAGAGTGTCGAGGAGAGGAGGGAAAAAAATATCTGCAGTACAGGCAGCAAGGGAAAGAACGAAGCCACAGTTTTCCTGCCAGCGGGGAGAGAGGCAGGAGCGGTACCTCATGCCCTGTGTGCGCCTCTGGTTATCGGAGAAACACAAAACCAACACACAGGGTTCTGGTTAACCGCTTCCCTGGCCGCCACCGCAACCACAGAGAGGCAGGAGAGAGACGGTGGTGTGGGGGAAAACGAGGGAGGCTGCTGCTCAAGGGAAATCTGTCTCTTCTTGGATTAAGCGGTTCACCCGGTGGGTTTGCCTTCTTCCTCCCCCCCCCCCTTTTTTTTTTCTTCCTCCCTTATTTCCTTATTTTCTTTTAGTTTCCTTCTTTTTTCCCCCTTTTTTTCTCACTGCGGGCTGAGGTAAAATGCCCGCTTCTATGGTGGGCATGGGTATCTGCACTCAATGGAGCGGGGAACCGGCGCTGGGCAGAGCCAGCGTGCGCGGAGCCCTGGCGCGGGGAGATGAATGGAAAGAGGGTGTAACAAGAAGGACAAAAAGAGAGGCACCCCCATTGCTCCCCCCGAAGACAGGCACCACCCTCCCCCAAACCCCAACCCGACAGTAAATCGTGTCTCCGCACAGCCGGGGGGCTGGCGGCGTGAGGCGCCGCCGCGGTTTTCCCCTTCCCCAAGGGAGAAACCCCGCAGCCCCCACCGACCGACCGGCACCGGCCCATCACACGGGTGGTGTTGGAACCGGAAGGGGGGAAGCAGCGGAGGCGCCGGCAGCCACCATTCATCCCCAACACCGCAGACACGTTTCCGCGGGCGTGCAGGGCTGGGGGTGGGCAGGGCGCGCCCCCGCGCAGCGGCTGCGGCGTAGAAGGGTGTCGGGGAATGGGCCCTTGCCGGTCCCCCGCGCGGGGGTGAGGGCAGGCGGCGGCGCGGCCGGGACACTTGACCGGTTCGGGAGCGCGGCTTTTGGGGCAGGGGGGGTGCGCTGGAAGAAGAGAAGTTTGCGGAGGACGCGGGTGCAGCAGCGGCGGGGGGCGGCCGCCAGGTGGCGCTGCGGGCCCTTTCAGCCGGTACCTCCCGCACCGCTGGGGCTGTCCCGCTCCCGCCGCTGGGTCCCGCCGTTGTTGCGGCGGGTCGGCCGCGTTAGGGACGGGGGTTCGGTGCTGTGTCCGCGTTGGGGTGGGGGGGAGCGCTTGGAGGGGGGAAAACGTCCGGAGGGGAGGAGGGGGCGCAGAATTTCCCCTGCCCGAGGTCCGTCGGGGCTGCAGCTGGGAGCAGGGACGTGTGACAGCTGTGTGAGCTAGGGTAGTGCGGGGTGCCTGTGGTCAGCGTTTGAGACTGGAGGCAAACTGTGTGGAGGGACTTTCTGCTAGTTACTGTGGTAAGGGTGGCAGAAACGCGTGTGCAAGTTTAGACGTTTTGTATTTAAAAATCAACCACCACGGAGGAAAAAAAAAAACCGGGGAAGAAAAAAAAGAAAAAGACGAAAAATAAAAGAAAAAAGGAAAGTAAAAAGAAATGAAAATTAATAGAAAGAGGAAAGGAGAAGAGAGCTCTTTAGCCATGTTTGATCTGTGTTGAGAGCAAATCTGTGTAAAATTCTAGACTGACTTTTTGTTTTTAAATCATTGGTCATGTTAAGGGGGTACATGCACATGTTTAGAAGTAGGTGTTCAGAAAGCAAAGCTTAACTGGATGAATTCACAAGCAGTTATGCCAGAATGGAAATCTTTGATATTTTTCTCCCCCCCAAGCCATAAATATAACTGCTAATTTAGATATCTCATTAAGTGTAAGGGCGGTAATCCACATCCCATGGGACACAAATTAAGTTTAATAATTATCAAATGGATAAATCCTGTCAACATTAAAGAAATAAACTGATTTTTCCTGTCACCCTAAGAAAAGAAGTAATCATTTCCACTGATTGTATTTCCTAGATAATAACACACTCTGCTTTATAAAACTGAGCAGATTTTGTATATCAAACTAGCCTTGCATTTTATTTTCATTTTGCTTACAACATAAGCATTTGATATTTTAACTATTAATATTACCTATGTGGGGCTTCTATATACGTAGTATCCATACAGATGTGTGTTGAGGCAGGCCATCTGAAATATTTTTCCCTATACTACTGTGTAGAGGGTTGCATGAATTGTCTTATGAGTCATATTCCAGTGAAAGATTAAAGACTGAGAACATGAAAACATGACGTGCAGTTTCTGGTAATTCAAACCAACAAGATCTATGATGGCATGTAATTTTCTCTGAATAATATAAAATAAAATGTAATTGTGTCCTACTCATTTTTATAATTTTGGAAGTATTACCACTTTGTGTGTAAATACACCTGTTCGCTCTCTAGTCATACGGCTGTGTATCATATAGGTGCAATTACTGTTGGTGTGCTGTATGCTTCTACTAACTATTAAGTTGTACCAGATACTAAAACTGAAATTCAGTTTGGCATCCAAAATATCTTAGTCCTCAAGAGGATTCGAATTCAAAGCCAATTAATTTCTTTTTTTTTGTTGTTGTTTTTTTCTTCATTTAGTTTAATGGCCCTTAGGTTTGGTCTGTATTGGAGAGCAGTTTTGTAGACAAGAAAATACACATTTTTTTTCTCCTGCATTTCTGGAGGGAGTGAATACTTGCCTAGTATTTTTCTTAAATGCAGTGCTACATCACAGGCATGTAGATCGTAAATTCAAAAATTCCTAATGTTTGGTCTTGATTATCAAAACCCAGTGGTCAGTGGTGAAGTGTCATTTCTTTTAAAGGTATCACAATGCAAGCAAACAAAACCAAGCCTTATAGTGTAAATGAAACAGGCCAACTGGGTCAAAATACGACAAGTGGCAAAACCAGTAGGTTTACTGGAGATTCTGTGCTAGCCTATCTATTTTATATTCTTTAAATTACTTTTATCTTTTCAGCTAATCCTATGTTCTTGGGCAGATCATTCACGTGACAATTTCTACATTTGATAAAATGTCAATCTTAATAGGCACTGTCCTGGGTTCAGCTGAAGACATGTCATACAGAGATGAAGGCAATAGGCAGAAAGAAAAACTGTTTAACTGAAGCTTTGTGTAAAAGGTACCATATAGAAACAAGGATTTGTTTTTTTGGTTTGGTTTTTTTTGTTGTTGTTTGCTGTTTTGTTTTTTTTTTTTTTTTTAACAAAAGAGTGATTCAAGGAACATTTACTGACTGCTGCATAGAGGTTTGCACATTTGTTTTTGACAGGTTCTCAATGAAGCCTCCTCTTGGCCTTTCAAACACGTATGCTGCTATTTGATGGCTGAATCACATAGTGTAAAGAACAGCTCCACCTGGGTAGGACAGGAATAAGCATCATGCTATAACCAGCATATAATTTAGTCATTCTGTCACTTGAAGACTTGTCACTGAAATTCAGGATCTTTTCTGCACGTGTAAGGTTGTTTAGTTATATGCACTGAATCATAAGGCTGTGAGTCTCTGAAAGAAACTGAAACCTAATAAAAAACCCCAAACTTAAACATAAGCTGCACAAATCAATGTAGGTATCTCATGTCTAGCTGCAGCTATCCTCTGTCATAGTTCAATTCAGGTACTTTAAAGCAATGTTTGTAAAGCATTTCTGCTGTAGGTGATTTCGATCCTCACACCTGACAGGATTATGTACTCTGTCAACTTTTAATAGTGCTGTACTTCTCATTGTATTTGTTTTGGTAGTTCCCATACTGGATGTGAAGAGGAAAAAACCAAAAACCCCAAAAAAAGGAGACCAAACCCCCACACCAGTTAGAACTCCTCAAATAACAAAGAAAAACAACCGAACTCGTTGTTTAGTGGAGTTGTTTTTTTCTTTTTCTAGTACTCTTGGAAAAATTATTTGCAATGAGATAGGGCACAATGCTAATTGACCTTAAACAACTTGACCTGGATATAAAAGTAGAGAAGATAAAATTGAAAACAGATTAATAACTTGCAGTACTTTATTTAAATTTAAAGGTCAAAAATTATTCTGAAAGATGTTACAAGGCACACTGTCCCCTCTTTAACCCATGTAAAGTAATGGGGATAAATTCTGATATTAAAAATAGGCTGCATATGAAGCAGGTTACTTTATGTCTTGCATGCATATCTTGCATGAGGACCTGAATAGAAGCAGCCCATGTAGAACACTGGCTTTTCATGTGAGATCTGCTGTGGGGCTTTAGCAGTGGCATGGCTAATTCAAACCGAATGCATGATCTCTAGCTAGGAATGCTCAGATTTGTACTCTAATAATCTAAAAATAAATTGCAGTTACAATGCATGATTCTTTCTTTTGTCTGTCTTCTGTGTTGAGCCCACACACCCCTCAGTGTCATAGGACGTATTTCAATAAGTGTATGCCTCTGACTAGCTTCTGTAAAGGGTTAGGGGTTTCCATGCTTGTCTGTCTTTTGTTATTTATGTGCTCACTGAGATTTGCAACTTGATGGGGAGGCTGAGCCTTTCAAGAGAGGTAAGCCTTGAAAATGAATGGCAGTTTTAGTAGTTATGCAGTGGCTGTTATGATTTCATATATAGAATGAATTAGCTCATTTTTATATATTTGTATATGAATTTAATTTAAATAAATAAAAAATACTGAGATTTGGTTACACAAATCGAGACTAAGCCAGTTCAATATTTCACCATAATAGATGATAGATAAAATATTAGTGGCATGATTTGATGGTAGGAGACTTCCATCTAGCAGTATCTTTTGGATTTCCATCTGTTGAATGCCATAGACAAAAATACATAGCCTACTATTTCTCAGTGCAAATGAGTCCAGACGTAAGACCTTTCCTTTGTCCTCCAAGTGGAGGTAGTCACTGTCATCTAGGAGAGGTCTAGTATAGCCAGAAGTGGAAGAGGATAATAATAAGTAAGATTTCTGTTCCTAGGTGTTGCTTGAAGTGGTATAATGGCTTGATTATTTTGGAAGTGCCTCGTGCTGCAGTGTCTGGGTCAGTAGTCATAGTCCCAGTACAGACCAGGAAGGAACAGATTTTCAAACTCTTGGAACCGTGCTCTGTAGTGTGGCTGTCAAGTTAATGGCCTTTACAAGGCTGACCAGCCATATTGATCAGTGCCATCATGTGGTGATCTTGTGATATTGTTGCCAGACATCACTGGGTTGGAGGTCAAGTTTCTTTATATTTTAAAGTAAGTTTGGACCCTTAGTGAAAAAAAACCCAACAGTTTAATGGCAACAAATCTTCTCTCAGAAAAAAAAAAAAAAAGTGTTTAGAAACACTATGGAGGGGACTCAAAAAAAAAATCAGTTACATTTTCTCTAACAGGATTTCTTTTATGCTTTTGAACTCTAGTGAAAAATGAGTTCATGAACTTCAATAACACTTTTGTTTGGAGTTTTTTTATTCTAAAACAGACTGTGCAGTAATTAGTTCCAAATACCTATTTGTTCTATTCCAATAAACAAGTACTACATTATGTGTCATACTTCTGACTTCTGATATATAAAAGCCCTACTTCTATCTACCCAAATGTAATAAAACAAGGACAAAGCTGATTGATAGCCTCATTTTTAAATAAAGAATTTGGAATGGAACCAGATTCCTTGTGTATTATTTCTGTATCTGAATTTTGTACTGACTTCTGTGGTCGTGATTTTAGAACTAATTTTTAAGTTTTTCATAAATCTTAATCTTGCAAAGTAGGTGTGCTAGTCAGTTTCCTTTTCTGATAAATAAGGTTCTTTGTAGATCTTATGCAGTACTCTACTGTTAAAACCAGCAAGGAATTACTCAAAATTTATCAATAGTACAGTTATAAGTCTAAAAATATTTTTTCTGCTAATAAATAAACCTTTCTTCTTTTTTTTTTTTTGTTTTTCCTTTCTTCTAATTTACTGACTTTTCTCCACCAGCCTATCACTTATTAGTCAAATACCTCTTTCTAGCATTTGGGCATACACAGATCAAACTATCAGAACATTATATAGGGAATAGATTTATATTTGAGATATGATTTTAGCTTTTTCTGATCTACTGTGAATGATTTCCAGATCTGTCTTTTCAAATAAACAAAATCAGTATATTATTCATACAGGGCCATATAACATATAAACCATATGCTACCTAATGTACAATAAATTTTTACTCATTTTCTTATTGGATCTAAGTATAGAACATTAACAGACTTGTGTAATAGGACTGAGATTAACAGCCCATTGACAGATTAGTATCATGGGACCAGGTCTTGTTGGATTCAGTGTAAAGAGTCCTGTTAATTTTAAAAGGCTTTTGGTCAGGTCCTATGAGTAGGTAGTATTTGGATAGAATTATATGGAATATTTGCATAGAACTGGCAATGTCATACCACTTGGAAGTATTCTCCCAACTTCATGTTAGGTTCTGCTGATGAAATTGCCTTCAAACTTTTGTTTGAAAAGTAAAAAAGGAAGCAGTTTGCTCTGAAAAATATGTACATTTGCGTCTCTTCATTGGAAAGCTTCTTACAGGTGTGGATGATTACATGCATTAGAGAAGTATCCTAGATGATATATGAGGATGTACTGTCTCAACTCGTGCTCTGTTGGTGACTGTTTATAAAATAGAGGGTTGTTACTATGTGTGATTTCTCCCTGAAGTTTCTTGGATTTGCTCTGCAACGGAAGCTGGGTATATGCTAGTAACCAAACTGATATAGTACACACATCCGGTTTGTACACTTTTTCATGCAGTCATCTGGTTATCTGTGGTTGTGCTGATGAGAGTTTTTGCCTTATCTCAAAAGTAGCTTTGTAATATTGTTATGTTATTTCTCTGGATGTTCAGTTGTATTGGTTTTGGATCATAGATGTCAGTATTATCTTACAGACAGTTGTGACAAAAAAAGGGCAAAAATCCTCTCCTGGATTCCAGAGGAATTGTGTAAGAAAAGGTGAAGCCCATGTGAATCTGGTACATTTGCCATTACCGAAACTCTAAAGTTTGTATAGTAAGACTGTATCTGCATTTCATGGGGTGTCTCAGGCAAATAAAAAATGTTAGCAATGACTAGAGGCAGCAGAATAGTGACTTACTGCTGTATGAAATGTACCGATCACCCAAACTTTAGAGCAGATGGTTCAAGGTAGTATTTCACGACAACATTCATTAGTCAGTATTGTTTCTCAGTCAGGTACATAGTCACTGATTTGCTGGCTGGATTCTCCCAAGCCAAATACATCTCTATCACTAATGTAATTATTATAATGTCTGCCTACTGCATTTTACATCATATACATGAAAGTAAAGAGAAGTTTCAGTACACAATGGCATGAGGAGAAGTAGAACTTTCTGCAAATTATGCACAGCTGGACAGACTAACTGGGGTGCCCGATGCTGTGAATTTGTATTACCATAGCCAGCAGTAGGCCTGCTACACAAATTAGGTATGTTCAGTGTGTATGGATTCCAGTGTTAAGGTGGTGAATTGGGGGACAGATGATGTAGATCCACTGTTTTTGACAGATTAAATAATAGCAAGTGGCACAACTAGAAATAAGTTCTGGAGCTGGAACACATCTCCTTAGGGAGATAGCATATATATTTCATGCTTGCTGTGATACTACTTTGCTTTAGTTAAGGTGCACAAGTTACAGTGCATGATAGGTGGACTTAGTGCTTTAGTTTAAACAGGTTAACAGTTATTAAGAAAACACACTGCTTAGTTTAATACTACATTTGTTATGTCTTTTCTTTGCTCCCTCCACCCTCAAGTTCTTATAGCTGAACCATGTTCGACTTACGTTTTTTGACAATAAATGCTTACTGTTTATATTGGTTTGATGTCATCTCTACATAGACATAATGTTTTGGTTGCAGTGCCTTAGGAATTTGATAATGTAGGCCAAATAGTTTTTATATTTAAAGAACAGAGTACATTATAAGGGCCAGTGAGATTTTTATGCTACTGGACTGTGAAAGGCATGCTGCATTGATTTGTCTGCTGTGATCTGGTAAAGAGGTGATACGTTGCTGAAATGTAGCAGGTTAATGTGCAGTTATGAAGTACCATTATCTTACTTCGAGTTGTATGGGTATAGAGTGGCATGCAAGCACAAGCAAGAGTCGTTTTCTGCTAGAAGAGCTGGCCCATCTTAATTTGCACTCTAGTGTAGCAAATACCTATTTCTCCTTGGAATTGTCAGTCTGTATTTTTATTTTCCTTGGAAATAAGAAGTTGTAGTGAACTGTCCTTCTGCTAAAATCTGTTTTGTCTAAGAGCATTGACTTCATAAGACTGAAATTAGAACATACAGTTAGGATCTCTCATTTTCTCTACTTCTGTCTTTCCTGCAAAGTTTTTCATTTGTTTGTCTGTTTTTTCTTTTCCTGTAATTTCGTAATTTGTCTGAGCATCCCAGATCCTTTGAAGTGCTTTTTGTTCATGACTTATTAAGTGTGTAATACTGGTTAGTATGATGACAATGGCTTCAACAACTAAAGCAGAAACCCCATTACCTCTTGGCAATTTGTGTTAGCAGTTCTGTTATTCTGAATTTGAATGCCTTTTTGTGAAGGATTTCTTGTTCTGGCAATAGAAATTATATTAGCAATATAGAAGTTATATTAGCAATGCTGTAGGAAGGATAGGAGATGAGAGCAGTTGTAATGGTGTTGAATTCTCTTAGTTCTTAGATAAGGATGGAAAACTAAATGAAACTTGAATTTGGTATATGAGTAAATGATCACTGGACCATAACACTTCACAGAAATATCCTTCTGTGGTAAATTTTAGTTTTCTTTTGCCCCAAGAGGGTGACCATTTGGTTAAGCTTGATAGTGCACTGCTTTCTGAAACTGGTTGGAGCTGGTTTATTCAAGAGGAACAAAAATGTGTGTAGTTGAAGAAGGTACTGTCTGGAGCCAGAGGTGTCAATAAGGATGATGGAGAGATGGTCCAGTTCCATTTTGGAAGAAAATTCATGAATTTGTTAACAGTCGTGATAGCATTTGTAACACCACTTCAACCTCTTAAGGCCTGAAATCTAAGCACTGAGTATAATTATGTCTAAAGTAAGTCAACTGCATATTTTAGTTCTCACCTTTTCCTCTGTGCAAGATGAGGATGCTTCTTCAATGGCCAAACCCCTTATTCTCTTATTCATCATCCTTAACTTGTGGTGTTTTCCTTCTCTTCTCATTGCCTCAAGGGTGAACATCCTAGTCAGAGAATGCAAACAAGCAGTGAGATGTAGACAGATTATCAGTTTCAGAAGAAGGATAATGTGATTAGCTTTCACGGAAAAAGAATAATAATGGAGTGAGTGGGAGGAGATAAGAAGTCACTTGCAGTTTCAGTAGAGTCTCAAAACAAATACAGGGTGCTCACTAAAGAAACAAAACGAGAATATAAGAAAAGGATAGGAGTGACAGGTTGACTGTTGAGGACAGCAGGCAAAGCGTGGAGAGTAAAGTAATAATAAGAGTGGCAGTTCAAATACTGGATTCTGGAGAGCTTATAATAGTGACATATGAGTCAAGGAAGACCTACAAGAGGAGGCAATGCTTTTGGACATGAGAGTTTTGTTTAATCTGAGAGGGTGCAATATTTTAGAAGGGAATTCACTGTATGCATCAAGGTGAAATATGATTCTTAGTATATAACCCTTTTTTTTTAAGGAAACCATACCCAGTGGTTTCACCACTGAGTATATATGAATTTAGGATTGTCTGTTTAGTTTTTCCTGTTTTCCCAAAGAATCATGATAAATCATATTTGCTGTTTAATTTCAAGTATATGGCTTTTTTTTGTACTTTTTTTTTCTTTTTTTTTTTTTTTTGTTTAAATTTGTTGGTTTGATTTTTTTTTCCCCCCAGTATGGCAAATTCTACTATTAACCTGAAGTTCATCAGAGAAATTAGTCTTGCAAAGAAGTCCATGCTGAATGTGGTAAAAAATTACCTAGCGTTATATAAAGCTAGGCTTGGCAAAGTACATGGATTTTCTGGTTAGTGGAGGGGGTAGGGGAAGAAAAGTAGAATAAAATGTATCCTCATCCTACTCATATACCTCGCTCAAAGATGTTAATGTAATAGTTGATGAAAAGTCTGTGTAGGGGCTGCTGTACCATTAGTTCGTATATAAGTTATATTCCATAGTTACAAATCTTTTCTCTGATCGCTTTTTAAAACAAAATCATACTGGTGTAGCTCTGCCTAGCCCAAAATACCGTCTTTTAAAATAGTAGGTCTTTGGTGAAGAAATAAAGCAGGCAGAAGAAATCAGTTTTTCCTCAGAGTAGACCTTCCTTTCGTGTCCTTAATAAGCAAGTTTCCTCTATACATACAAATGGACGTAGTGCATATATCATCACTTTTAAGAGCCATTTTTCTTCACTTGCTGTGAGCTGTACATTTAAAAGATTGCAAGCATGACTAAGATCTCATTAACACTGTTTTTATAGAATCATAGAATCGTTAGGGTTGGAAAGGACCTTAAGATCATCTACTTCCAGCCCCACTGCCATAAGCAGGGACACCTCACACTAAACCATGCCTCCCAAGGCTTCGTCCAACCTGGCCTTGGACGCTGCCAGGGATGGAGCACTCACAACTTCCTTGGGCAACCCATTCCAGTGCCTCACCACCCTCACAGGAAAGAATTTCTTCCTCATATCCAGTCTAAACCTTCCCTGTTTAAGTCTTAACCCATTACCCCTTGTCCTGTCACTAGAGTTCCTAATGAAGAGTCCCTCCCCAGCATCCCTATAGGTCCCCTTCAGATACTGAAAAGCTGCTATGAGGTCTCTGTTACTATTTTCTAGTTTTTATCTCTCTTACTTTTGAAATGATTCCCTGTTGGGATATAAATTTAGGTGAACAAATATAGAAGTGAAATGTGCAGTAAATGACCTACAATATTGAAGTGTTTTTCTCCCAACAGGCAACAGTTAACCTGTTCCAGCTGCAGCACGCTCAGGTTGTATCTCTTCCAGTTAACTGCCAGTCGCTCTGTGAAAGTGCCAAACTCTATGACCCTGGTCAGCAGTATTCAGAGTATGTTAAGAGTTTGCCGAAGGAAGGAATTCCTATTGAACCAGGTTCTTTTGAAACCCAGAGTTCCCAGGTTGATGGGTAAGTCCCAAACTACAGGTAGTATTTGCTTGGGTTAGAATTAAATGCTAGGCATGTGTGTGCAACAGCTGGTTTTGGAGGAATTAAATGAACCCTGGTGTTCTACCATGCTTTTCCATTCTTTACTCCTTTGACTTATCTTTTGGCAGATTATATATATTTTATATATTTATATATATATATATATATGTAAGAAATCATATATAATGTTGGCATAAAAACTGACTTCAAATTCCAAAGCAGAATGTCATTTTGTATAATAAGAGTTCCTAAAACATTGGCAATTGTGCAAGAATTGACTTATTATTGTAATATAGATACTGGTTAATATGAAAAATGGACACTTTAGTATGGTGTGGCAGGAGGATTTGATAATCACTTTAGGAAGCCTGAGGAGGTAGTTTCCTTATGCTGCAGCCCTTAATGTTACATGCCTTCCTTCACGTTGTTTACATTTGGCAACTTCTTGGCAGGAAGCGGTGCTTGATTTTTGTCTCATGTTATGTGACTAAAAAAAGCTCAAAGTCCACATGTTCCTATGTTAGAGATTGCTTTTTTCCAGCCTGTGTGAAATGAGACTTTTAATGTTAATCCATTAAAGATCCAGCTAATGTGGAAGTAAAAACTACAAGACAAAAAAGGCAAAACCCTCTGCGTCAGTGGTATGCCAAATGCTTTTGCACCTTTAACTTGTTTTAATATAGTCTTCTTGGCACTAAAGCACCAGAATATCCATTCCAATCTGCGTATTTCACAGTTCTGCAGGAAAGTGGCGTCATTGTCTTTCAAAAGGAAGCTCAATACAAAAAAACCTAAGCTTGAGTCAGACTTCTACCAACAAAAGCCAGGAAATTCAAAGTTAAAGCTGAGATTCTTGGTTCTTGTCTGTAAATTTCCTGCCTTTTAAGACTGATTTAGGTTATACTCATGAACTCTGACTGAGGGAGATTTAACTGTGCAGCTCCCTGAGGAGAAACTGATGAGCATGAAATTTCAAACTCTTTGTGTGCTCTCACAGCTTTTTACTGGTAAGGATTTATAGGAGTGTGGTTTTTCTCCTCCTCTCTCCCTGCCTTTTGTTTTCCTTGATGTGGCTTTGTGATTCTTCATGGACTTGAAGTGATCACTGTTATTGCTTAGGCCTGCATTGATTTAGGAGACAGTAGCTTGGACAAATGCAAACTGAATGTTTAAGTCTTTATTTTGTTCGGCTGGTTAGGGTAGAAATGGTTAAAGAACAGCTTCCTAACTGCTACATTTGGCTAGCAGACTCTTCTGTTCACAGGGTGCTTCAGTGTTTTACATTACTTACTGTTAACACTTTTCTATCCCTATCTCGACAGCAGATTTTATGAGCTCTCTGCCAGGTTCAACACATTTTCCATACTTCCTTATAAAGTACAGTGTTTTAACCCCAGTATGTTTATAGGAGAATAGTCCTTGTGGCTGCCCAGAGAAACTTCTGGAGGAAACAGGAGCAGAATGCAATAGCCTCTGAATTATTCTGATCTTTAGATGGACAGATTTGCTTGGTTTTGTCTTTTTCAAGTCCAGTTTGTTGGGGGTTTTTTAAGTTGCATCCATGTATGTTTACAAGCAGTAATTAAATGAAGCCTTTTTAGTGCCCAGGGGTGGAAAAAAAAGTACATTGCTTCTCATTTAATTCTATCTTGCTCTTCAAAATTATTCTTTTTCTTTCTGAAGGGTTTTTAATAAGCAGTCAAGCAACAGTGTCCATACGTCCCATGGTAACTTATCTCAGTGTTCAGGAGACTTTCCTGCTCAGACATTAGATGATGTGGGAAGCCCAGTTTACCATCCTTCACAAAAGATTGGAGAGAAGAGATCTTCCAGCAGCACAGATATGCAAGGTAGTTCTGTATTTCATCTGGAGTTCAGTCTCTAAACAGAAAATACTAGTTTTTTGTATTTGGTGTCTCACTGTCAGAAGTGAAGCACTGAGAAAGGGGGTAAAAAAGGTACTTTAAAGTTCAAATCCTATAAAAGCAGTTCTGTACTTGAGTGTAAGGACAAATGGAATGCTGCCTGTATGTCTAGATTATTTGACAAGAAAGTTGAGATGCAATTCGAACAGCAAGTACTGTCAAGCTCAATGTGCTAAATCACTCTGATTAACTTCAGCAATTCAGAATCCATAGGGGTTGTTTGAAGTACTGTGTTGATTTCAGGTCTTACAGAAGCATGAGTGTCAAATTTCTGAACTCATTTTCTTACATCCTGAGGCTTTACAGTAACATATCCTGTGGTTTGTTTTTTGTCATTCTATTGGACATTCCTGTAACTTCTGCAGTATTTCCCTATTTTCAATGTGATCATAGTCTTTAAATAAAAAATAATCTAATTTTGTCCTTTACTGTTGGAATTTGTGCGTTTTCTTTTCGAAAGGAATACGAGGGCCACCACCATTCAGATCGTGGTCGGTTGGCAACCAGAGTGGAGGAATGTGCAGTGACTCTGAAAGTGCAGGGGGAAGCAGCGAGTCACGATCCATGGATTCTCCATCTGCTAGCCCAGGTACAACTACACTCCCTGCTGCCCTCATTTCAAGTCTTTTCCTTGGGCTGTTTGACATTAATGAAGACAGTGCTAGTTTAGCAAGCGTTGGATAGAGCCTGTAATGAAAGTTGGGTTGAACTGATACTTACAGCTTCCTGAATATGTTTTTCATCTGCTAGGGGATTTTAAAAGACGACTTCCCCGAACACCTTCCACTGGTACTATGTCATCTGCAGATGATCTTGATGAAAGAGAACCACCATCTCCTTCAGACTGTGGTAATGTTGTTTCCATACCTGAAGTCCCTAGAAGATGCTTTTAGTTGTAGAGTGTGGCTTTTCTTTTTAATGTGCTTGAGAGACAAGACCATTAACAAGGCTGTGATTGCCAACTTTTCAATACAATGTACAGCCAATTGAGGTTGAGAGCTGAAGAATAATGTTCCGGTCATCTTAATGAAGTGGTGCAGAATTGTCTTTGTACATTTAGATTGACTGTATGAGCAGCCTTTGAACATTTCTAGTGTCATCACCCTCCTGAGGTAAACATAACTGATCCACTCACCATTCCCTCCAGACATTTGTATTTAAAATCAGCCACATGGCGCTGGGTTATGTAAGGTCACTTCTAAACAGATACAGAGATTTGGTAACCGGCACACTGGAAAGAAGTAGATCCAAATGTTTAGGGTTATAACTGGGATTTTTACCCTTTTCCACTTAGACAAGCAAGTTTGGTAATGTCTGTCCCAGATTTGACCAGACCATTTTGAATTTTCATATGAATTTTGCCCGTGCAAAGACAGTGTTGCCACAGGTACTGAAACCTGAATAACTGGATTATCAGCAATAGTTCTATGGGATGTCTGCAGTACTTATAAATAGCTCTGCAATGTTTGTGGCACTTGCTCAGTAAAGCCTTCAGGAAATTCTTTGGTTAGTCTTTATTTCCTAAATGTATACTTTGCCTTCTAGGAATCAGCCTGTGGTTAACAGTGCTAATTTAGATCCAGATTTAAGGCATGGCAACATGCTAATGAATGTAAACTTCCACTTGGAGTGGTATTGTTTAATCGATACTTGAGTTTTCCTGAAGCTGTCTGGGTAATTAACTGTATGTGCTAAGTTTTTATCTGTAAAACAAAGGATTTTGGTTCACGGAGTTGCCTTTTAAGTGAATTGCTTGAAAAAAATGGGTCACAAAAAGCATCAGTTGCTGTTCTCAGTGTTCTCTAGAACTCTGTTCTGGAATTCTCTAGAAAATACTTGGATGTTAAGTACTTCAGAAACACTACAGGCCAGCACTAACACCATGTTTCACCCTCTAGTGCAGGGCTTTGAAATACACAGGATGAAACTTCATTAATAATTGCCTGAACAGCAGAGCAGTTGGAATTAGACATCCTAATTTTTTAGTTGCCATTAACACAGGAGAAGGTTGAAATAGTTAACAATAAGAACTTCCTGTTTGATTCCACTTTAATTTAAGATGATCTGATAGTTAATGTGTCTGTGATGTGAACTCTAACATTGTTTTGCTTCCTTGTGATTGAAATGTTTCTGATTACTTTGGTAGTTGCTGTTATTTAGAATTCTGTCTAAAAATCAGAATTAAATACGTTATCTCAGTAGCAGATATTAGAATGACTGTAACAGAGAAATTCTCTCCAGGTTTAAATGATATGACATCTGAAACTGCAAATTCGCCAGGACCTTTTAGAAACGCCAATATGTCCAAAGCAGCACAAACGCACAAACTCCGGAAGCTGAGAGCTCCATCTAAATGCAGAGAATGTGACAGCTTGGTGGTATTTCATGGAGCTGAATGTGAGGAGGTAAGGTGAAAAGCTTGGGATTTATGTAAAGTCAGGAGGTTTGGAAACTTGCATTAGTTTTCCGTATAAAATAAGTACAGTAACTGTGGCTCAGAATCATCGTGAACTCAAAGCAAAAGCACCACAGACTAATAAATCTTTGCTCACTTGTGGGCTGACAAACAGCAGAGATATTTGTTATGGTGTTAGATGGTATCAAACCATGTGCTTTTTTTTCCTCCCCTGTAGTGTTCACTTGCATGCCATAAGAAGTGTTTAGAGACTTTAGCTATCCAATGTGGGCACAAAAAACTTCATGGAAGGCTCCACTTGTTTGGTGTGGAATTTGCCCAAGCTGCTAAAAACATTCCTGATGGCATTCCTTTCATCATCAAAAAGTGTACCTCAGAAATTGAAAGCAGAGCACTGAATGTCAAGGTATGCTCAAGTTTGGTTATGGAATTTCAGTACAAACGATCTTTAAAATGGAAATACCTGGAGATGTTAATGCTGTATTGTTTGTATCATCAGTATTTTACACTGGCCTTTCAAATTAAAACAGAGTTGTGCTGATCTCTTAATTTCAGGGCATTTATCGTGTGAATGGAGCCAAATCAAGAGTTGAAAAGCTTTGTCAAGCTTTTGAAAATGGCAAGGATTTGGTCGAACTCTCGGAACTCTACGCACACGATATCAGCAATGTTCTCAAGCTGTATCTTCGCCAGGTATGTACCTGAGAGGTCAGATGGAAATCCAAAGTAGTGTAGCACGTTAGTACCGGGATGGAGGGGAGGAATAGCCATTCTAGTAGTCCTGCAGCAGAAGTTTGAGTGCTTTGTACATTTGCAGTAGGCTGCTTTATTTTCACATGGAGCCTGAGACGGAGGCAAGGAAAGCTGCTTGTATTATAGTTCCACATGGGCATAGTGTCTCTTGAAGTACTAGTACTATATGCAGAACAAACATTTGGTTATCCGCTGTAGTGAAGCTTTGATTTCTCAAATATTCCTGGTTACTGAATTTGCCTGTCTTACATGAAGCTTAAAACACTCCCATATTTCCATTATGCAGATGATGCTAATATATTCCTGTTTATATATACTACCAGATTTCGTTAAGAAATCATAATGGTCATGATTCTGTGTTCATTAGGGAGGGATTATCCATCTTTTTCTTTCAAAATGGAGCTTCAAAGCTTTGTGATGGAGTTTTCTAGAACAGTTTCAGTATGTATCTGAAAGAATGAAGCTGTGATATTGCCCAGTGAAATTCCTGAATCTGTGAAAACTTGTTAACCCTGAAAGGACTAATCTTTAGCTGCATGGTCCTGCCCTCTTCTTTACACTGCCTGGCAGAGATGAGCATCCCAATCCTATGATCATCACCATTAAGTGCTTTTAAAAATTTGCAGAAGATGCACTCTGCCTACTTAAGTGAAAAAGTTGCATATTACATGCCTCAGACCGGTGTACCAGTCTGAGGCACTGGGCTGTATTTTGAATAGGGATCATAACTTACGATTATTAGCATTCATTTTCATACTGAGGGAATACTTAAAGCACAATTTGAAATGTATGTTACATGTCCTGAAATCCAATTTTAAGTAATGGATTATGGACCAAATTTGATACCACATGTAATATATTATCAAAGACTGAAAAAAGTAAATAACTGCTCTATTATTGTGGTATTTGTGCATATGCAACGTAACACCATCCCTCACAGCAATCACTTCCCTGAAGTCTGTACCTGTACTGATAAATGCTCAGTCTTGAAGTCAATGCAGAGAAGGGCTAGCAAAAAACATCTGAAGGAGGTGTAGGGAGGAGTGGTTTTGTTGACTGGGATTGGATTTGACGAACTGTGGTTTGAGTTAATGGAGGATTAAACAGTGTCATCATCTAAGAAATGGTGCTAGCCCAGACAAAGGTTAAGGAAAAGGGAAGAAAACAAAGAAGTTCAGACATGAGTATGCTTCATGAAATGTTGGTTCTTCAGCTTCCAGAACCCTTGATTTTGTTTCGGCTTTACAATGAATTCATTGGACTTGCAAAAGAAAGCCAGAACGTGAATGAGGAACTGGATGCTAAACAAGCTAGCCCCAGATCAAAGAAAAGACAGTCTATCTGTATTGAATTGAATAGGATCATCATTAAAATTAAAGATCTTCTGAAACAACTGCCTGTGCCAAACTATAACACTCTTCAGTACCTTATTGGACACCTTCACAGGTGAGAGAAGGCTTTAAATGAAAACTGATATTGAAAAATAAACTGTGCTGTGTACTAGGAAACTCTTATACTCTTGATGGCTGTAGAAGTAGTCGTGTAGAAGATGTTGTTCTGTTGCTGTTTCTTTTTCCAATGTATTGAATGCTCAGGTGTAAGAAGAATATAAAATTGAAAGAAAGGAGGGGAAAAGCTGAGCTCCATAATTCTTGATTCTCTGCTAGCACTGGAGTCAGCAACTAGTACCTAGTGGCAGCTGCAGGGACCTTGGTGTGATTTCAGTCAGGTAGGGCAGTCATTTGGTGGCCATTAACAGAAAATTTGAACTTGTAGCATGTCTGTTAACCACCATTCTGCAGTTACATTTCACTTTTTTGCTCTCTGAATGCTGGGCTATATGATGATGTGTGATGAGGATGTACCCAGTTGATGACTGCCAGTAAAAAGTAGGTAATATTGGGCTACAGCTATATTATTGCTTAGGACAAAAGAGACGTTCTTTTCCCCAGCTACAGTAATGCCAAATAGCCACAAATGGGCCAGAAAAATACCCATTTAGCACCAATGAAAAGCATTTAATCTAAGCTGCTGTTAAATGTGGTCTTCAATGAGCCTACCTGCCTACTAAATCCACCTTCAGTATTTGTCTTTCAGCCTCTTATGTCTAAAGATAATATTTTAATACCCAGAATATTTCTGTAGTAGTAAAACTCTAACTCTTGGGGGTTTGGTGGGGTTATTTTCCCTCTTTGTGCAGGGTTACAGAACAGTGTGATGAGAATAAAATGTCAGCCAGCAACCTTGGCATAATATTTGGCCCAACTCTGATCAGGCCACGTCAAACGGATGCTACAGTTTCTTTGTCATCACTTGTGGATTACCCTTATCAAGCCCGGGTAGTGGAGCTGCTAATAACATACTATGAAAAGATATTTGATGTTTCACTGAAACCACTTTTGAACATATCTCAGCCTGAAGAAACTGCCCTTATGGAAAGAGTTGCTTTATCAGCAGAAGAGAGGGAGCCACAGCAGCAGAGGAAGTCGTTTGTTGCTGTAAAGGAAGTGAGTGATGTTTCTTGTGCTGCTGCTGTGTCATTTGAGCCATCTTAACTTCTATGACAAATGCTGCAGCATTTCAGAGCATGTTTCTATTAAATCTATGTGGTTTTGGTTCCTTTGTTGTTAAGGAGTGCCTTTACTCCTCGTTTACTTCTGCTCTGACTTTTGTTAACAGGGTATTCTGATCACTCCAAGTGAAAGCAGAGCTTCAGAAACAGCTGCATTGTTTTTGGAATCAAACAATAGCAAGAATACAAAAGAACAAGTAGATACATCTGTAACTGGTTAGTGTGCTTTTATTTAATCTTGGGGTGGGTGAATAGGCAGCCATGGATGCATTAGATGATAGTACGTGCAGCTCTTTAATTTAGACAGAAGCAAGTGATAAAATGTGCTTTATTGCTGCTTGATATACTGTTTACCTTCTGTAAGAGCAACAGACTTAAATTTTTCTAAAGGCTTTTAAGAAACCTGTGTTTATAGAATCAGAGCTTAAAGTACTAGCTAGAGTTTTGGTTTCTGTCTTTAAGAAAATAAAAAGGAAGTCATGCAGTGACTGTGGATCTCTGAACTCCACTAAGATGCTGCAAACCAATATCCAGCAGTCAACAGATTTTGACAGTTGTTTTCCCTCAGAATATGTATCATTGCCACTCATAAGAACTAAACTAGAAGGCTCTGGGAATAATAATTTTCTGACAAAATCATCAGCTCCCAGTGTTTTGGATGCTAAAATTTCTGCTCAAAAAAAAAGCCAGCTTTGCTAACCTAATTTATCAGGCTTCCATAAGATATTTTCCTGTTTATTTGCCTGTGCTGCAGTGGCTTGTTTTAATGTAGGTATGATTTCATCCACTTCATTGAGGAGTAACTATACATGATCCCTTTTAATTATACTGACTTTCGGCTTGTGCTACCAGTTCAGTCATTAATAGTGCAACTTTCTGAAACACTGAACCTGAAAATGCTCAGGGATGGGAAAGCACTAGTCAAAAAAAGTGTAGTGTCTTTTTGCCTGTTTTCTCCTTTGTTTTCTTTATATATCTGTACAGTATGTTTTACTACTGCTGAAATGCTGATATTTGGTTAGAGTAAGATACTCCTAGTGTATGTATGAGCTATACCTAAAAACCAGCTGTTGAGGGATCATTAATGAAGTTTATATTCTGTTGGCAAGAGTCTTGCTGGCTTTTCTTTGTGAGGCGAAGGCCCAGTCACATCTATTTGTGTGTTTTTAGGTGATGCTGTGAGTCCAGCTTCAGAGAGAGACGGCGATTCATTTGTTTCTCTAGGTGAGGACAGCTCTAAAACTAACTTATTTCCTGGAAAACCTACCCGTCAGATTACCAAAGTTCCACTGCGGGTTCCAAGGACAAAGCCAGCTATTCGGCCTCTGAGCCTACCTGTAGACCGAATACTTCCTCCTTGTGTTTTGAATGAGAGAAATTCACAAAATGCAGGAGCACTAAGTCCAGAGAAACTTGGCAGGAGCCCTACTATTGAAGAAGTTTCAGAGGTGAAGGCACTCCCTGCTGCTAATACCTGCTGCAGGCTTCCTTGTTACGACACTCAGATGCTGCACAAAACTTGGGACAAGCAATATAAACAGTATGATATCACAGCGAGGACAGCAATGATTGTGACTAACGTGCCCCAGGAGAACCGAGCACTTGAGAGAGGAACTGCAGGTGCTTTGTCTTCATCGTGCAACACTGGTAACAATTCAGCTAATGCCATTCTTCTTAGTAAGCCATATTCTGTTTCAGCTGGGTCAGGAAGGACAGCAACAGAAGGAAATAGTGCTGATGCCAATCCTCTTACTACCTTCAGGGCACCAAGAACACTGCAGCCACCCCCAGGCACATTTTATAAGCCACCCTCTAACAAATCAAAACAAAATGGAGAGGGTCCTTTTGCTAAAGCTTGTGCACCAGGCAGTGCTAGCTCTGTGCTTCACCAGGATAATACTGTGAAACTGGCTAGGAGCTCTGCACTTCCATCAGGTGATCCTGAGCAAAACACAAATGAACAAGGAACTAACTCAGAGGATACTCACCCCACAGATCTGAAGCCTACCTACCAGAGACTAAGACCAAAAAGGATCCAAGAACTGGAACACAGGGAAGCTCATTTTGTATAGGGTGCAAATTCTTCTTGGACTGGATGCAATTTGATGTTGCCAGTGGAGGCTTCCCTATGCCCCTTTGTCCTTTATCTTCCCTTGAGAATCCCACTTTTGTGCCATATTGGAGTTATTTTTATATATGCAGCATTTTTAAAGGGGGGGGAGGGCTGGGGAATTGTGAAGGAGGTAAGTCAAACTTTGTAACAATTCAGTAGCTTTTCATAAAGTTTAATGCATTCCCAGTTTTAAATACGGAGAATGGGCTCACTGAATAAGACATTGAGCTTCATTTCTTTTTTTTTTTTTCCATGAGCCATTTTTCGTAATAGATGTTATAATAAAAATTGGAGGTTTAATGTTCATTGTCTAAGCATAAACCAAAGCTTGTGCTTTGCTCTGTAAAAGCATTTGTTCAGTTCTCTAATCTGTGCAATTAAAGCTTTGCTCCTGAACACTTACGTACTGGCCAGCATGGCCCATAATGATGTATCATATGTGTATATTTTAGGCAGACATGGTTATCTGTTGCCAGTTTTCTATGTTGTCACTTTAATATTTGGGGTTTTTTTGTACAGAAGGATGCACTTACTGAGCTTTACTATTCAGAAGCAGCAATCAATCCACATTCTTGTATAGCTTAGCAAGTGGGGCAGATATGCACAGCCTGTTTCATTTGGATGCCCTTCTGGAGAAACTATCAGTTGCAGTGGTGCCGTTTCTTTCCCAGGTGAATGAAAAGGCAGTGATATGCTTGCTGTAGATCAGTTTCACTACTTACTATAAAGTGTAACTGAAATGAAGAGCATTGTTTCCAAGTTTCAGTGAAAGCGGAAATAACCAAAAATCTGCATTAGTAGGTGCATCTAATGGTTTTCACTTTGTATTAAATGATTTTTATGTGTACACTGTTATATTTGCTTTAAAATATATTAACTTGTTAACATTTCAGTGACTCTATGGTTTCTATATCTGAATTTCTTCTAACTTATTAAAATACAGACATGTGGCCTTTGCAATAGCACAGTACTCGGCTGCATCTGTCTTCCAGGGATGGGGGTGGCATGCTTTTCTTAATGAGATTACAGTTAGCTTAACCCTTGCTTATGTACTGTAGAGTACAGATATATTAGCATAGTACTTTCTACTGATACAGGAA
>JBCJKH010021267.1:17023-27700 GCA_039877255.1 Loriculus beryllinus | reverse complement strand
AACTTCAATAAATAATTATTTCTGTTATAAAGCTTGATGCCTTGCTTGGGTGTTGGACAGAGCTTGGGCATAGGGTCTTGTTTAGAGGTTTCATGGTTTCAGTTGTATTCTACTAGGTGACGCTGTTTAAAAAGCTTAACAAAAGAGTTGTAGATAAGACATGAGATCAGTTTGTGATTCTGGAAACAGTTGCATGGTTCAGCATAATGGATTTGAACTTGCTCCAAGTGGTGTGATCTCAGGAGATAAAAATTCTCCGCTCTCCTAGTTGTTGTGAAATTCTATTTCACACCTGGTTACTGGCTATTGTAACCTAATTACTCTACACTGTTGGAGTACTTAAACTAGATCTGAACTCAGTCAGGCCTAGAACTATAACGTTGGCTGGCTGCAGCTATTTAGAAGTGTCAGTACTATGAACTCAGGTGTTACGAAGTTGCCTTTTCTCAGAACTAGGAGTGTGTGATGCTGTCACTTAAACTGAAGACTTGTTTCCCAGCATTGCCACTGATCACGGTCTTCTTCTCTGTGAAATGTAAAATAAAAATCACATCATTTCTCTGCATCTTTTTTCCTGCTGCAAACCAGGACTTTGGGTCTGTTCTTTGCTTCTGTCAGCTTTCTCTGACATGGTAGATACTATCAGGCAGAGTGCTGGACATGGTGTCTACCCAAAATAATTCAAGGAGCATGAGAACCCTTTTCCTCTACATTAGGTTTTAGTAGTCTTTTATAGGGAAGGTTATTTTCTTATTCCCTATTACTTCTGTTTTCCAGAGTCTGAAAATATAAGTATCCAAATCCATTAGTGGTTGCATTCAGAACAGAAGTTCTGTTAGTTTTGCTCATTTGCTTATGTACTAGCAAATCCACAGAAACTTATTTCTTTGACTCCCCACTGGTAATTTTAAAACTGTCACCCTGCAGGAGATGTAATTGAATCTCCTTTTGTCTTCCAGCAACTGCAGTTCAGAGAGCAATTGTAAAGAGCATAATGGATCTTTTCCTTCTTCCCCTTTCTCCCCCCAGGGACTTTTGAAGACACGGATCCAGCACCGGCTAAGATACATCCTGGAGGTGGTACGACCTGTTCCAACAGTAGTCCTAGATATACTGCACATCCTCACCCACATAGCAAGGCACTCTTCTGAAGCATGCAGCCAGGTAACTCTCCCACTGTACAGGAGCCAGGGAATGATAGAGAAAGGTGTGAGTAAAGGAAGAAAGAAGCAGGTAAAGTTGTGGCAAGGAGATCAAACAAACTTGTGTGTTTTGCATGTCTTCTGTATGTCTACATAACTGCATACCTTTAGTTACTTGTGCTGCCTTAGTTATACTGTGCCTCCTGTTTTTCTTCAGCTGCTTGACTGTCCTCGGTTGATTGAGACCATTGTCAGGGAATTTCTTCCTACTCAGTGGGATCCTCAAGTGGCGGAACCAGGGTGCCTGCTCGCCAGCCTCCATGGAGTTGCCTGTGCCACTGCTATGAAATTCATCAGAGTGTTGGCATGTGGAGGCCGAAATGCAACAGCCAGGCTGGTGAGTGCTTCTCAGAAGAGCTTTTCTGATTGCAAAGGCCTTTGTTCTGTGTAAGTGAAGACAGAAGATTAACTGGAGGTGACTGAGCTGAAGCTGGGATAATCATAGTGAAGATGGTGCATGTGTGTTTTGAAGGAATTATTGACAGTGTCCTAATAATGATGCTTCTGCTGTGTACCAGTAGGAGAGGTGCCTCAAGCTTTTGCTGTATGCAGAATTACATAGCATAGCCCGGTGGTACTGACCAATAGCAGATGTTTAGAGCACATGGTGTGTGATGCTCTGTGTTCTCCCGTGTTCCAGTGACAGGCAGGACTGTATAAACCAGAGACTAAATTGCAATCCTTGTGTTTTATGACTCTGGCTGGACTTTTCTGCCATTAATTTGTCTTAATAACTCTGAAGGTATTTATCAGTATTTCCAGCTCCTCTTATCTACTTCTGGACAGGTTTTCCACTTCAGAGATAATTGCATTCACTCATATAGGTCATCGTACTGATGCTATAAATGCGTAACATCTACCATGAGCAGCACCCATTACAGTGCAGTGAGCACTTCTTAGGGTTTTTGGTTCAGTATTAACAGCATCTAAAAAATTGCCATCCAGGAAGTTGCTAACCTCAGCAGCAGAACACCAACCTGTGCTGTAAAATACATAGAATAGCATGCTGATAATGGATAGTGGGATATTTAAAGGCTGTAAGTGGTGCTAGTAGCATAATAGAAAATCTCTGAATTTTACTCTGTTTCAGGCTTTGTGTACTCCAGGTGTATCAAGGCATGCAAAAATTGCTTACAAAGTTCCACTTGCTTTTATCCACAAGGTTTATTGCTTACAATAAACTATTTGGGCTTTTGTTCTCTTTCACTCTCATATGGCTTGTTACATGCACTTGAACATGGGAATGGAAGATAATGACAAACTAAATCAAAATCATCAATGCATGAATTTATTTCAGCTAACAACAAAATTCTTCCTCCACTGGAAGTAAATTTGACTTTGCCCTCTGTTCTGTAGGAGTGGTGTCAGAATTCATCGTTTGATTCATCAGCTCCTTTTGCTTTCTTGCTGGTGTGCATTGATTTCCCTACAGGATGTCTCAAGCATTTGAATTTGTAATTACCTATAATATGTCCTTGTGTTGTGAAAAAGACATTGTTACCTTATTTGTTTAGACAGATCACACACAAGCTCTTTTTTATGTGGAGGAGAGGAAGAGAGAAGCTCCTTTTTTTTTCTTTATGGCTACACAAAAATACCCAGTTGTTGGGGAGGATAAAAATTATTTCTAGAGAACTGCAAATGAGTCATGCCCATGCTTAATTCAACACCAAAATAGCCTCAGAACATTTCCAAGGCATCAAAATGCTATCATCCTATAAAAGTAATAGGCAGGAAGCACCCTTTTTGTGAAATAAGTTAGAATCATAGCAAGATTTCAGTTGTAGGACCTCTGAAAGCCATTTAGTTTGTCCTCCCGAAACCAAAAGCAGCGTCAATTCAGTACTTTTGTATACAGTGTTTTTCATTAGGTGTGTCTCTACATGTAATCTTGACTGATAGAGTACTAGTTATGACTACTTAAAGAAGGACAAACATATATTTTCTTAAAATGAGTTAAATGCTCCAGAGAGCATCCAAACCAAGAGTGTGTGGGGTGGAGAAACCTCTGTCAGAAATGATTTATGTATAGTTGATTTGTGTTAGAAATGGATTAGGTAACACCTAGGTGTCCTTTCCAGGAATACTTCTCTCATAAGAGTCTTTGACCATTTATTGATCCTTTGAAGTGTGCTCCTTGAGATTACAAAAGAAAAGGCAGATTTGAGCAGGGCAAGAGGAGTTGAGAATGTCTTCTGGTGTGTCAGAGTAATGTGGTGATGATGCATGCAGCTGATACCTCTTATCCCTTTGTCTTTTTTTGTTGTTTATTCTTTTCTCTCTGGTTTTTTTTTTGGCTTCCAGCTTAATAAATTTGAAATGAAAAGTCGGTTGAGTCGCTTTATAGCTGAAGACCCAGTGGATCTGCTGCTGCCAAGGGAAGAAGCCATCAGGCTAAGCACTGAAGCCTTCCGGTTGTGGGCTGTGGCTGCTGCCTATGGTCAAGCCTGTGATCTCTACAGGTACAGTCTAAAGCTGGAGAAATGAGGGTGGGAGGCACAACAGGGAAAACAAACACTCTGCTCCAGAGAGGCCAATATAAGGATCTCCAGGCTCAGTTTCTACGTCCCTTCAGGGAGTCTTATCTCCCTGAAGCCTTATCTATGGCCTCCTGCAGTAAAATTCTAAGTTCCTTATAGGTATTTGAGTTGAGTATTGTCTTTTCTGGTTGTTCTTTATCTCCTGTGTTTAAGGATTGGCATTTTGTTGTTTCCCCTCTATACTATGGGAGATCACCCCAGCTTTTTAGGGCTGCATTTTTTTTCCCCTTGAAGGCATGGATGATCTGTGTGTGTCATCAGCACGCATAGTTTGCTGCACACTTAGGGCTGAATCTGATGATCTGAAGGCAGTCTGGGCAGGAGTCACCAGTGTGCATGCTAAGTGAGGCAGAGTGATGCAGACAAACTGCATGCCACATCCACTTTTCAGTTTGGTACAAGTTCTTGTGCATGACCAGCAGGGTCTACACTGGGATAAGTCTGAGCTATCGCAAGCATTGAATCTTATTCCTGTAATTGCACTGACTTGGAAGCACAGAGATGGCTGTGGAGTTGCTCTGACGAGTATAAGGGAGGCCAAGGGAGTTAGAAGGGAGATTGTTCCTACGCAACATTGTGTTCTCCAGCCCAATTAGGTGAATTGGTTAATAAAGAGTAAAAACTGTATATAATTTTGCATTGTAAATAACATTGAGGAAAGACAAAGAGCAGAAGATTCCTTGAATTTGCATTATCATCACTGATGATAATGCAAATCATTTGGCTGAGAATTTGAGAACTAGGGAATCGGGAATAAAATAAAAATAGCTTTTTCCATGAGATTATCTTCTTGGAGGCAGAGTATTAAGGAGGTTCTATTCAAATGAAAGACAATATTCTTTTTGTTATCTTTTTTCCCATGGCTGTTTGTTTTTTGGTTTTTGGTGGTGATGGTGGTTCTCATAATCTCATTTTAACAATGGGAGGATGCAAAGAAGGAAGAGGCAGGTTCTTTCAGTGGTATGAAGTGGAAGTACAAGAAGTGACGGGCACAAATGGAAATACAGGAAATTTCACTTAGTAAAAAATATTTCCTACACCTGTGAAGGTGATCAAATACTGCAGCAGGTTGCACAGGAAGATTGTGGACTCTCCATTCTTGAAGATACTCAGAATTCAACTGGACAAATGCTGGGCAAACTTGCTCTAGCTAACCTGGCTTGAGCAGGAAGTTGAACTATAGATGATCTCCTCATCTATTCTGTGATTCATACTCTAGGGATCTCTACCCTGTGCTGGTGAGGATACTGCAGTCCCTACCTGAGCTGCTCAGCACTTGCAGTGAGAAGAGCTGTATGACCGAGTTGTCTGTCCAGCGAGCTACCACAGTAGTTACTCTGCTGATACACGTGACACAAACAGCAGGTTATGCTGTGGAGCTTCAGGCCAAGCTGAGCAGGTAGGCCCCCTCTGTCACCAGTTGTGTGTCTGAGTAGTTGGCATCCTGTCTTCTCTCTCTTTGATTTGGAGACCTGGCTATCAACTTCTTTTTGTCTGCCTGGTAAGAGGCAGGAGTGAAAATCTGCCTCCAGCTGTGGGGCACAAATGCAGTGTTAGCCAAATGCCCTGCTGAAAAGGGCTCGGAAGCTCCTTTGATCTTCCCTTTGGGGGAAAAATAGTAACCTCTCCAAGCTTTGGAGGAAAGAACCTCTCTGCAGAGACCAAGATGGGTCAGGATTAAAAGGTAGTTGGTTTTGATAAGACATCAAAGCAGTAGTATTGCTGAAGAAACAGGTACTTTTTCTGGTGAAAAGCCAGAAACTCTTTTAACTAAAGCTGGATACTGAGATAGCATGTACAGTAAAACTAGAGCATAGCTCAAAGACAGAGTAGTGCAGATGAAGACACTTTGACTTTCCTGAGTAGCCTCTGTATAGTTTTTGATGCCAAAGTTGGTTAAGTCTAGTCTGTGGGAATGTGCAAAGAATTGTTTTTCCCTTAGTGGCTGTTGTCAGGTATCAGCTTCTAGACTACGTGCCTTTGGAAATCTTGCTGTTAAAAATGGTTGTTTAAAGAGACAGCCTTTTCTGAGACATATTTGCTATCCTATATTATTCTCCAATTGTGTTTCAGTAATAGCTCAGAAGATAGTGAACAGGTTCCTCCTCCTCCCATATCCTGGAATCAAGTGTCAGGCTTGCAGCCTTTCCTGGAGACCAGTATGAAAAAATTCCTCCAGGAGATATCCCAGACAGAAACTTGGCAAACTCTACAGCCTCTGACCACAGCTTACATGATCTACTTGGGAGTTTATTACAGTGCTTGTAGCCAGCAGGTAAGGCCTGAAGATAGAGGTTGTCTTTTCATCTCACCAGCATCAGTTTGTGTATTACCTCTGAAAACCTGAACTTAACAGGTTAAACTGAAAAACACAGACATTGAGGCATCTAGGTGAGGACTAGATTTTGTTTATCACAGCTCATATCTAGGCTGCAATGCATTTAGGGTCAGATAAGTCTACTGATCCTTCACATTAGCAGTGCCAAATATCACTGTCCTACTTGTCCTTTCCTTCCTTTGGACTCAGAGTCTCAATCAGGGTAAGTGGTAGTGCTGTGACTGTTCTCATTTATGGCAGAGATCCAAAGCATGAAGCAAATATGACCTGATTCAGTTTGGCAGCCCTTGCTCTTTATGGGCTAAATCAAGTTGCGCATTTTTGCATTCGCTGTGGTCTGTAGCTTACATGTGGACAGCTACAGTGCAGTAATCTGGTTGGAAGGCTGAGCATTGAGGATCATGCCATAGGAACTTTGGATAGGAAACAATAGAGATAAATTTATTTGCTGCCCCATTGATACTGAAGGTCGACTCCTGTAACCCAGTTACAGCTCTAGTATGTGGCCATCTTTTAAAGTGAGTTTTCTGAAGGTGACACATCAGTGTGATGCTGTTGAAGAATAATGTCTTATACTTCAGCTACTGTAAAGATTCATGTTCTAAAGATAAATGCAATTTTCCTCTTTACTGCCCAACTGACATGCCCGAGATGTGACCTGGGAGAGCTGTCTTCATGATGTGGGGGTAATTTAGTGCTGTAGTTACGTTTCTGCAGCTCCTCTGAAACTTTCCCAGAGCAACTGAGTTTGTTAGATGTGGCTGGGGTGGAAACCACCAGTATCTCTCCAAGATGAATTTAGTGTCCCAGGGATTGGTCGTACCCCTCACCTGCTGTCATTATGCCCTCAGCATTAGAGAGCCAGGGTAACCAAGAGGTTAATATTCCTTTTTAACCTTTATGACATATTTTTTGTTTCCATTTCAAAAGAAATTCCATTATCTACCAGTGGTTAGCTCCTCTGATTAAAAAAATCAAACTAAAATTGCCCAACTTCCAGAGTAACCAGACTACTCTATACTGGGACCTTCTTGAAATGTTTTTGTTAGCCTGCTTAGAACTAAGGTTAACACCTTCATGTAAATCAGACTGATTTGTAGAGGGGGATTTCATCTGGGGAAAACTAGATTTTATGTTAAGGGAACTGAGTATTTCTGTATCCTAAAGCAGCATTCTAATAAAGGGAAAGAACATTAATTGCCAGTATGTTCCTTCAACCTGGGATATTGCTTACTAGGGTCAGAAGAATTTAGATGGTTGTCTAAAAGCCACAGATCCTCCTCTGTGCAATGTTCATCCACAGTCATGCTTGATGGGTAGGTCAATCACACTTCCTACAGCTTTTAATTTGTTTTTTTTTTTTTGGGGGGGGGACCCTCATGGTGCCACCCTGCTTTCTCAAGGTAGTTCTGATCACCTTTGTGTCATCTTCATGTTAAATGGAAAGATCAGCAGTTCGATAATACGGAGAAGGAGGGGTAGCCACTTAAGGCAGGTTTTCCTTTAAGAGAATCTTGATCCCAAAGTCAAGATCCTTACTTCTACCCAGTTAATAAATCTCTGTGATATCTGAGTGCGAGAGCACCTTGATGTTCTAATTTTCAGCTTCCACACTACCAGCTGTGAGGCCAGCTCCAACCTAGAGCAATAACACCATGTAGATTTTGTGGTCTGGCAAAAAGGCAATGAACATACACAAAGCAATTAAATCAACCTGCAATGCCTTCATTCACCATCTTTTCCTGTCTTTTCCCATGTCTTTTGCAGCCATCAGTCAATCCAGTTGACTGCTTAGAGGAACTGGAACGTTTGACATCTGAGGTACTGCAGCCCCTTCTCAGCCAGCCAGCCATACAGAGCATGTGGGACTTGCTCAGGTAAAGCCATTTCGCTGCTGTTCCCAGAAGCCAAGGGAGCTTCACTTCTATACTGTACTATGTGCCAGTTTTCCCCCTCCCATTCCTTTCCCTGTACATATGTGCTCTGTGTGTGTGGATTAGAGTGCAGTCAGGCTCTGTCTGTACCCTGCTTTGCTCTCTCTCTCCTCCCAGCAAAAAGCGTGATGTCTACAGAGGTTCTCTAGTTCCTCCTTTCCTACTGATGCTGCTCCTGGGTCTGCATATCTGCCTCTTCATGTAGTTGTAGTTTTCATATTAATTTAAGACTCATTTTAGTCACTTTTGGCTTTAATTCTTTGGTTTCACTGTTTCTTTAAAAACAGGTGGCATCAGTTTTAGTGTGTGCATGTACCATTCATGTGCTCTATATGATGCAGTTTGCAGAAAATATTTTAACTAGACTCTCATCTTTAAGCTCCTGCAGAGCTTGAAAGCCTCTGCAGGAAAGTGAAAGGCCAGATACCAAGCTGTTCTTTCAGACATTTGGATAACATAACCTTTGTGGCTCTTGGAACTGTTACAAGCAGTACAGAGATTCTATCTTTCTACTGTAGAGGGAGCCTCCCTACTAGCCTGTGATCAATCCTCTGGAGGGAGAGAGTCTAAAAGGCCCAGCCTGTGGTCAGAGAGACATTTGGCTGCTTCTGAGAACATCTCATGTAAGGGGTACTTGAAATCTTTGGTTTTAAGTGGTATTTGAGTGGTCACCAAACAGTTTGGCTCATGATCTTTCATGACCAAGAACTGAAGTCTGAAGCTCTTAGCACCAAATACAGTTCCAACACAGGGGTGCTCATTAGACCCTTTCCTGCCTGTTCTTGAGGTCGGAAAGCAATGGGTTTGATAAGGCTGTAGAAGCCTATCAGCAAGAATTCTCCTTTGCTGCTCTTAACACTGGCTGGTAGAAGTGAAGAGTCAGCTGATCTCTGCCATACTATTTTTGACAATCTTGTCTAAATGTTCTGGGAAGATTATGGCCAGGAATTCAGGGTGCTCTGTGCACCCCAGATGTGTTCACACTCCTATGTGGTAATGCCAGTGGAAGGAAGAGCAATGCATGCAAAGAATTAGTTCTTTGTCACAGAGTAATGATATGGATCTTTGACAGTATTTGCCCTGTTTTCCCATTGCAATTCAGCAACATGCTTATGGTCACCCTTCCTTGTAGTGGTCTGTACAGATGTGGTATATCTTCAGCGCACCCACAAGCATTGTTGGTGTGAAATATTCTAGTTCTGCCCACACCAAGAGCACAGTCATATTCATGTACATTAAAGCCAGGTTCTGCCTGAAAAGAGCTTAAAAATATTCATGAGTATGTAAAGGGTAGCATCTTTGCAATGTCAATTTTAGATATAAGCTGGCTTTTTGGCTTTGCCTGCCAAGTTATTATTGAAATGTCTTGCGTGGGTGGCAGCTCTATTAGCCTGGTTTCCATATATATGTGGAGAAATGTGTATTTTTTTTAATCAGATGCCCAATGGTTTCAAATATTTGACATCGGAGATGCATCACTGCATCAGTATTTCTGCAGGTAATGAACAGTTTAGCTAAAGATTAGAATTCATGACAGCTCACTGGCGATGGGTTGCATGGTGATGGTGCTTACTTCATCAACCATGGTACTAGGTTTGTTCTTGCATGGTCTTCAGAGCTTTCATTTTACTGCAATGTGTGGCACATTTCAGATAGTAACATTCCAACAAGATAAATTTTCAGCAGTGTGCTTTTGACCTAACCCCTCTCTTTTATCTGTTCACACAGGCCATGTTCTGCATTGTGCAACCCTCTGTCCTGTTCCCAGGCACCAGAATCTGTCTTCAGCATTGCATCTCTGAGTTGCACTGGAGGCAAACCTCCTTTGAGTCTGGTTGGCTCCAAGTCACCTTTTCCCTTCCTCACTGCCCTCCTGTTTCTCATCAACAGCATCACTGACATTCACAAAGGCCTGACTAGCAAGGTGAGAATAGACTTTTACTGTAAGGTCTTAGTGAATGATTATATGTTTGAGGGAGGTTAGTATTTGTATTTTCTTAGGCTTAAGAGTGATCTTAGTAGGAGCATTAAAAAGGATTGTTGTATATTTTTGTTCTAAGAAACAAAGGATGAGGATCTGAAGAATATCTTGTCTTTGAACTCCAGCATCGAGTTGATGCTGGGAAGTTGGAATTATAGAGCAGGAGATGCCTGATGATCAAACTTAAAGGATGGATGTATAAAGAAAGGTTAAATAACTGGTTTTGGCTGAACAAAATAAATGAGTGTCAGAGGAGGAAAGGGATGGTTGAAGCATAATATGACAAAGGAAAAAAAAGATAAAAATGGAGAAAAAAGAGAATGAGTGCTACAGTGACTGAAGAGGTTTCTTCCCTCTTCTGATTGTCCCGAATTTTTAGAATGAGAGTCATGACAGACTACAAACTCTGAAAAGGAAATGGCAGAGCCCTTAAGAGATGGAGTACCTAGCATAAGATTTCTAAAAGCCTTCTTTCTCTATCACCTTATGTTGACCAGTTACTGATAGGAGTATCCTACACCTGGGTCAGAGCAATCCCAGGCACAGCTACAGGTTGGGCACAGAAGAGGTTCAGAGCAGCCCTGCAGAGAAGGACTTAGGGGTGTTGATTGATGAGAAAATGAACATGAGCCGGCTTCAGTGTGCGCTTGCAGCCCAGAAAGCAACCGTATCCTGGGCTGCA
>JBCJKH010021267.1:0-16357 GCA_039877255.1 Loriculus beryllinus | reverse complement strand
CCTTCCAGTATCTGAAGGGGGCCTATAGGGATGCTGGGGAGGACTCTTCATTAGGGACTGTAGTGACAGGAAAAGGGATAATGGGTTCAAACTTAAACAGGGGAAGTTTAGATTGGATATAAGGATGAAACTCTTTACAGTGAGGGTGGCGAGGCACTGGAATGGCTTGCCCAAGGAAGTGGTAAATGCTCCATCCCTGGTGGTGTTCAAGGCGAGGTTGGACAGAGCCTTGAGTGGCATGGTTTAGTGTGAGGTGTCCCTGCTTACGGCAGGGGGGGTTGGAACTGGATGATCTTAAGGTCCTTTCCAACCCAAACTGTTCCATGATTCTATGATTCTGTCTGGCCAGATAAGGGAAATACGTCTTCAGCCACTGGCCATACTTCTCCCTTACAAAGCACTAGGGAAGTGAGTATTGGTTACCTGTGGTAGGGGTGGTCATGGTGGATACAGGTGAACCCTGAGGTAGAAAAGCAGATAGTTTTCAGGATTTTTTTAAATAATCTCTTTTGGAGTAACTAACAGGAATTCTCATGTGGGAAGGCATGAGGTGGACCTTTCATTTTCCTCTGGGCATGAACTATCTTCATAGTATGTCTCCACTTCTGATTCCTTTATAGTACAGCTCTGTGCTGGACTTCAGAGGCTTGAAGGATTATCTTCATCAAAGCTGGCAGAGTGGACCTCCCTCTGTAACTCCTTCATCTGCGTGGATCCTGCGCCATGAATATCACCTGCAGTACTTTGTGCTAGCCTTGGCTCGGAGAATGGTACCCTTATTAGTCCTTTCATTGCTTTCACCTGAGGTATTGACTTCACATGAGCCTCTCCAGCTCAGTGTGTCCAACTTGCAACTTGTCCTTGCATCCATGTTCATTGACATACCTGACTTAAGTCTGGTGGCTCTCCCACTTTCCTGTGAGATCTGTGTCTCAGCTGACCCTCCTGTCCTTGTTGATTGCCTCGTTGACAAATGATACAGTGTTTTTTCCCTGTTTTGTTTCCTCTACAGGCAGGCACTTGTCCGGATTACAGCCAGCACGCCTCACTCCATCACTGTGTTGCCATGGCATTGCTAAGCCGTCTGTTGCCAGGGAGTGAGCATCTGGCTTACGAGGTCCTACTGGATCTTGCCTTTAATCCAGACTTTCTTCCGTAAGCTTTCATTTTTTCCTTTCTGTATTCTGGTATATGGGCTAACTGGGTTTTGTTTGGTTGGTTTTAGATGGGATGGTAAAACAGCTTGATTGGTGCAAGTCTGAAGAACAGAGTTTATCCACTGTAGGTGTAGGCCCTTGGCACTGCAATTTTGTTATAATTTTTGGCTTTTAATAGAGCCTGCATTCAAATTTGAGTTATTTATTAGCATATTCTCCAGTCATGGAGCCTTCTAATAAGTTCGGTGGGTTTTGTTTTTAACAAATACCTGTGATAGAGCTAACATTTTGTGAGAACTTGGCAAGTAATCTGAGACCATGGTGAGTCTCTGGTCTGAGATTGTGCCATATGGATTTGACAACCACCCCCAAGTATGTAATTGCCAGTCCTTGATTCCCCTGACCTTGCCACTGCCAGCTGTAAAACTACTATTCCAATAATTGCCTTATTGATTCACACAGGCCTTATGGTATGTGTTATTTCATCTCGGCACCCTGACAGCTGTGTTGGTATTTTGGATTGCCTCTCTGCACAAAGGGTTTTAGCCTCCACACCAGACTGCTGGCATTGTGTGGAGGTTCTTCGTGGCGAGGCGTTAGTGTTGCAAACTCCAGATGTAGTTCTGTAAATTCCCTGTAAATACCAAGGTAACTGATGCTTTATAAGCACTCAGTATTATTATAGCTGAATGCTTTAGGAAGTGTTTGAAATGCTGTTTACTTACTGGTCAACTTAATTCATGAAGACTGTTAAGAATTTCTGGGGTGTTTTCTGTGTTTTGTGGTGGTTTGTTTGTTTCTTAAACTGATGCTTTTCTCCCTATCTTACAGTGAAGGGAAAGCTGGAGGGCCAGAAGCAGCTGACTTCTCTGATATCCTGCATCTAGGTACCAGTGCCAAACTGATGCAGCCTGGCTCTGCAGCAGCATCTTGTTCAAAGTCTACTCGTGGTGCCCTGCTGAGAGAATCATACCAGAATCTATCTTCCATCCGCTCCTGCTACCTTTCTCATTTTATCCACTTGCAGCCTACCCTCACGCATTCCCAAGCATCCTACCAAGGACGGAATTACCTCATCCAGTCATTGCTGCTTCCTGAGGTCAAAGGGCCCATCCTGCCTTCAGACTGGCCATTCTTTCCACTTATCAGCCTTTACAACAGAGTGACTAATGCAGAGACACGTGGGGCTGTACTGAACTCTCTTCCACTTGATCTTGTCAACACTGTGACCTGGAACCTGCAATGGGTCTTGCTGCTGGAAACCTGGCATGCTAAAACCCTTCAGAGCATCCCTACTGCTGCCAAACTTGCACGGCTTATGTGTGTCTTCCTCACAGGCAGTGACCTCTTCCTAGAAGCACCAATCCACCGCTACACAGCTGCCCTTCTGTCTCTGTATTGCCATCCCAAGGCATTGGACTCCCTAAACTTGGATGCTCCTCTCCCTGGTTTGGCATCCTTCCATGATCTCTACATAAGTCTCCTGGAGCAGTTTGAAGCTGTCTCCTTTGGAGATCCACTCTTTGGAGTCTTTGTTCTTCTACCTCTACAGAAGCGTTTCAGTGTTCATCTGCGCCTCTCTGTTTTTGGGGAGCACACAAGTATCCTGAAGGCACTGGGGGTGCCACTCCAGCAGGTAATCCTGGCTTATAGTAGTTGCCTGTTTTGCGTATCTCTGGATCACTGGTCTTTCACCTTCGTTTCTACAGCTTTGATTTGGGCATCCTTCCAGCACTTCCCTTTTTCCTTGCTCCTCCTTACTCAGTAGAATAATTGTGTTCCCATTGCTTAGAGGCTTTTCATTCTCTCTGAAGAAAGTGCAATACATGCAATGTGAAATAGAGTAGGTATGGAGAGAGCGATGTTCTTTTGATCTGGGGCTATGGCAACAGCGTACATGGGTTTTTTTTTTGATATTGGTTTGGGTTTTGTTGGTTTGGTTTTGGGGGTGGGATGGTAAACCAGCTTGATTGATGTAAATCTGAAGAACAGAGCCCATCCCGTCTAAGTGCAGGCCCTTGTCACAAAAACCTGTTGAACTTAGTTTTGAGAGCAGAGTGTGTGTGTATGTGTTCAGTCTTCATTGGAAACTGTCCCATACCCTGCTTGGTTTAATGATTGAGAACCTCCTAACTTATAGCCTGTATGTATGAAGGGCTAGTCTGCACCCCATGTTCTTCTGCCAGCAATTACCTTTCCCTTAAATAAGTCTTGTCTCACCTTGGTGAGAACCTTTTCCTTTCCCAGTGCATGGAGAAACAGTTATTTTTCCTCTCAACCATGTTTCCACACCTAGTTCCACTGGGCTGTGCTTTGCTGGGTAACTCCGCAGGAAGATTTCATTTGGCAAGTGCAGGACTGCATTTCTTTTGAATGAGCAGAGCACAAGAGATGGAGTGTAGCTGCCTTCAAGTTCTTTGGCAGCTGACAGACAATACCTCATCTAGCCTGAAGTTTGCTAATACAAAGATAACCTTTCAAAACTTTTTTCCAAAGAACAAGGAACCAGCAGTTTATGTGAGATCAGTGCTTTCCATTGTATGGTTGCTGTGCTTTTGCTTTGGTTGTAGTAGCCCTGCAGCCAATTTTTCTATATCATTACGACCAGATGAACCTTTGTTTCTTAAGCAAGTAAGGCAAGATTTTGTGACCTGTGGTAAGCTCTCTGTTTTCTTGATGTTCCCAGTAGCCTACCCTTGCTTTTACTCCAGTACCATAAATCTGTGTAGGAACAGAGCTAAACACTATCTTCCAGATGAAAGCCTTGATTTTACATCGCCTATTTTATCTTGTCTTGATCCCTCAGCATAACATCCTTCAGTATTGTCAGACCTGTGGCATATGTTACAATGGAGAACATTTCAAGGCAGATTGTTTTTCATGTGCTTAGAATTTTTTTAAATGTCAAATAGTTTGAGCAATGTTTTCATTGCCCTGTTGTTTGAAAACAAACTTTGTGTTGAAAAGTCTGATCACTTGAGGTGGCGTTTGTTTGATGGTTTTTTTTTTCCCCTTTTTTGTCTTGAGTTAAAACGACCATAGAGGGCAGACTGTATTTTGAATGGAGTAAAATCAATGATTGTCTTTAAACCTGTAAAGAAGATGCTTCAAAATGAAATATGTCATTTTAGCCCTAGAGAACTTATCTAAAATTGGACTTCTGGGGAAGGGAGAAGCAAATAAAACCAAGTTGTTACTATAAGCTTTTCTAACCTATCTTTCAAAGCTAGACAATGAAATCGGAGAATGATGGAAACTTCACTTAAAATCATTAACTCTGGCACATATATCTGCTTTCCTTTTCTGGCTAAATGCACAGATCAGTGTAAGCCTCTGGTCCATTCGTGGGATGTAGTGCTGTTGAAAGTTCTTTGCCTCTTCACTTTGAAACCACTATTCTTACCAGTGCCAAGAAGCAACCACAGTGATTTAACCAGTAAAACATCTCTCTGTAAAGCTGAATAAGTGTTTAGGATGCTTTGTCAAAGGCGTGTCACATTAGTCAGCGTGGGCAGTAACAGTGCTGCTCCAAATGGAGGTATATCGTGATATAGGAGTATGTACACAGACAGCTAGGGAAGGGCACCCTAAAGTCATGAACTTCTCCTCAGTACTTAGACCCTGACAAAAACTGTAACGTTGCCTTTGTTTGTTGCAGTTCCCTGTACCTCTTGAGCGATACACTTCCCCTCCTGAGGATAACCTGAACCTCTTGCGACTCTACTTCCGAACACTCGTCACTGGCACGCTGTGCCACAGCTGGTGTCCTGTTCTTTATGTGGTGGCTGTGGCTCATGTGAACAGCTTTATTTTCTCCCAAGACAGCACAACACGGGTAGGTAATGTATAGCAGAGCCTCAGGGCTGGAAGCTTTGGGCTTTGCATCTGCTCTTCCCAAGGGTCTAGTGTGGCTTGTGGTGAATGACTGACCTTGGGCTTGAAAACAGAGATTGTAAGTGAATGTTTTGAGTATTGGTCAGCTGTTTGAGAATCCACATATGAGACACAGACAGCAGCTCTTGTTCATTATACCCTAAAGCACTTGCATTAGTGGTAGTCAGTCCTACATAAACCTTTGAAGTCAGCAACTATGTGGGCTGTGGTACATCGGGGGATGAATAAAGAGGCTGGGGGACCCGATCAGGCAGAGGGAGCTTGTAGTAGATTTAGCCTCTGCCTGGGGCAGTCTTAATGTGCAGACTGTTCTTTCACTTGCTTGAATAACCAAGCAGAAGCTCTCCCATGGCCTTGGGACCTCTAGCAGTGATTACTTCTGCTAAAATTTCACCTCTGATCTACAGTTTTACCTGAAAGTGAAGAAGTAAGCTGAGTTTCAGGTCAGGGAAAGAAGGAGCAACGCAAGATCCAAGCAATAACCATCTCGAGCCCTTTCTGCTGGAACAAGCTGCTCTTTGGAGCACTGTCATAGTGAACAAAGTGTCCTCCTGGACTGCTACCTGTGGGTCAAGGTAGCAGTGCACCAAATTAAGCAAAGTATGTGTTCTTTTCCCAGGAGACAGATGCTGCTCGGAAAAGCATGCTGCGAAAGACGTGGCTGTTGGTGGATGAGGTAGGACCTGTTGGGTTCAGGCTGTGCCACTGGGAATTAAGTTTTTCAGATACAGTACTCTTACAGATTTATCTTTGACTTTTGAAATTTGACTGCCTTGCTAACTTGAGAACGAGAGGAGATTAGCAGGATTTTGACCTGTGATGGTTATAAATGCTGTTTTTCAGTTCTTGCAGTAATTGCACTCAAAACAGAGCCCTCTGGAACCTAGATGAATCTCTTCTACTGTATTTCCATGCCTCTTGCCCAAGCAGCATTATATCAGGGTTGTGGGAGGTCCTAGAAGGATGATTCTAGCACAACTGTGAGTAGGTGGCCAGCAGTGATCGCCCTTTACTCTTAGTTGGATGCTTCCCCTGAGAAGAGCAAAACAGATGTACTGTTTCTCTGGGAGCTTGCAAAGCCATATCATTTGTGTGACAGGGCTAGGCCATTTGACCCTTTATGTTTAGCATCCAGGGTGAATTCTTAGATCCCACTCAAAACCCCACTTGGGCTTCTGGCAAGAAGTTATTGTGAGGGGCTGTTGAGGTGACATTGCTGTTATGTTCAGAAGAGGAATTCTCATTCAAATCAAAAGTGAATTTTCTTGGAAGAAACTTACCTTTTAAACCTCTTCCATTAAGGTGATGCAATTGATCTTGGGCATAATGGAATTGCACTATCTGGCAGGTCGCTATGTTGTGTTTGAGACAGGGTGGAAAAGATTAGGTTCTTCTCAACATCCTTTATGTCTGCTGTTTCTTTCTTCAGACCTTGAAAAAGCACCTACTGTACTACAGACTGCCAAATGCAGAGAGCCCTTTGGGATTTGACCTTTATGAGCAGCTCCCTCCCATGCGACTGAAGTACCTGCAGACAGTGACACAGAAGGAAAATAAGGAGAATGCACCATCACAAGTCTCGTAGCAAAACACCTGTGCAAGAAGAGGGCTAAGGAGAAGAATGGAGGAGCTCGGTTTGTGCTTCACTGCTGAAACTACGTGCAATTCAGGCAGTTTCAGTGCCTGACACTCATGGTATCTTTCCAAAGTTAAGTACTGATAGAATGCTCCCAGCCCTGCAAAGCAATACGCATCATGTCAAGATAGGACAAAATAGGTGTGTGTTGTCTCTTCGTGATGAATGCTGGAGCATGTTCCTCCATCTCTTTCAGGTGGCTCTGCTGCTTCCTGGAGAAGGTGAGAATGTGTCTGAAAGGCACTGGACTGTTGACTAAACTGACAAGTGGAAAAGCTGTTGTGTTCAGTGAGGCCAGAGACTGGGTTTTCACGTCGATATGTGTCTTTCCCAGATCTTTTGCTTTTATTTTGTATCCTGAATTTGAGTGGTCATTTCCCCACACTATTCCCTCAAATAAAACTACAACAGGGAAAAAGCTGATCCTGAAAGCCTTTTTATTTTATAAATATATATACAAGCAGTTTCTCTAGGACAATATTCTGTGCATACAACCAGTCACACAGATGTATTGTGTCAGACCTAAGAAATAATAGTTCCTAGTGCCATGGCGAAAACATTGGATGTCCTCTCTTGGCTGCCTTTTGGATAGTCTCTAAACTGCTTTCTTTTCTCCCTTAATCTTGTTACATGTATAACAAGATAAAAAAATAACTTATTTGCAGGGCGGGATGCTTGGCAGTAACCACTCACCATTACAGGAAAAAAACCCCTATCTGCTTGTTTAGCTGGAATATGTATTAGTTGCCCTCTGAGAAGAGGGGAATATAATTTAAATTTTAAAGTGGTGTTCCTAAGCTTAAACCTAATTTTACAAATTCATAATTTGATCCCAGTTCTACATCCAGATTCTGTATTGCAGCCTCAGACACAAGGGCTTCAAATATAGCGCCCTAAAGAAGCTCATCACAAGTGCCAGGGCAAGTCCTGTGGTCAACATGTTTTTTTTTGGTTGTTAATTATTTTAAAAGTACTTGATGTGATTAAAAGTTTGATCAATGGCATTCAGGTTTCTGTTCTATCTGAAGAATGACACCCCAGCAGTTGTCTTTCAAGAGCAATGGATGGTACAACTTAAGGACATTTACGAGCAGCCTTCATCAAGGACCTCGCCTTTTGCTTTTTGGATCTCTAGTTATAAGAGCTCTCCCAGTTCTTTATGTGATGTAGAGTTGTGTTTTATAATGTGTACAAGGTGTAAATAAATACTTTGATAGGTCTGCAGTTTTTCCATAACTGAGAATGGTCTCCTTTATTTAAATCTCTAAGTTTGGATAGTTCTGTTTGCAATTTATGAATATCTTTGGAAGGCTACTGCTGTGAGGAAATCCACTAAGCTGTGGAGCCCTGCAAGAGAGTTCTTCAAGCCAAAGGTATCATCCTGCTTGTGTGGAGGGTCCCAAATGCTGTGTGTACTTGGGGAAGGTGCAGGGTGGGTATTATGTGACTTGTCACATGCCATGGACAGGAAGACGAAAAGCTGTCCACGGGTGGTATTTGTGGATGATGATAAAGGTGGTGGATTTCATTTACTTGTGAACTCTGGGAAGCAAAGGATCAGGCTTTTGTTTGATTCTCAAAAGTCCTTTTTATTCCCAGATGCTCCTTAAGCCATCAGTGTATGCTTAGAAAACACCTCCATCTTTTGACGTGAAATTCTGATGCAAGCATCGGCAGCAGATGGAAGGAAAAGATCCTGAATAGTTCTGCAGGGCACAGTTATGTGCAGAACATTGTAAGGATGCTGTATCTGAGCCCTAAGCTGTTAAAACTTGGGCTGTCACTTGAGATGGCACAGCAATCCTAAACTTGAATTTTCGAAGGCTTTGGGCAGCCTTGTACCAAATTTCTCTGCAGAACACTAGAGGGCATTGCTTTATTTATTTAAACGCACTTTTGTTGGCTTCAGTGCAATTGGGATCAAATCAAACCCAAGAAACAAGCAACCCTTAAATCTACCTTGAATTTTCTGCATTTTTTTATATTTTATCTCAACATATACTTCTGGAAAAAGTGTAGAGAATTAAATACTTTCTGATGTGAGTGGTTGCTGAGAATCATTCAGTGCTTTGCCAGCAGGAGCATTTTTGAAAAATCATGGTAGAATGAATGGAAGCTTAAGACGTAAACTGAATGTAGTCTGAAGCAGGAGAAAAGTGATCCACTTCTGTTAATACAGTTTGATCCTTGTCAGAGTAAGTGAGGAGATGGAGAAAATTAAAGTCATCCCAAAAATGGATGTGACTTCTTATCTCCATAACAAAAACTTCAGCTTTCTTTGAGAATGAAATAATTTTGCTGAAATAACACCCACAGATAGGCCTGTGGTGTGAAGTGGTTCTAGCTCAGAACAGCATATATTGCCTGATAATTCTAATCAGAAGACAAAATAATGCCAACTACCAAGTAAACCCCTTCCCCCCACCGCCCCCCCGGAATGCTGTCTTTTAATTCTTCAAAATAAAAATAAGACATCTTTTGGTCCTCTGTCTAGAAATGCTTGGCTTCATCTAAGTTATGATGTTATCCAGTGTTGGGACAAATACAGCAGGGGCTCTGCTGGAAGACAGCAAGAATGTGGGTTTACAAACAAGTGGTTGATTAAACTGGAGATGAGTTGAAGATAATCCCTCAAGTGTTGCTGTTGAGTTGGTAAGTAAGATGATGAAGCTGTCACAGTTTTGCACCCCATAATTTTAATGGCAGCAGTCTTCTGCACTCCACTGAATCTTTGTGTTTTGAAAGAGGAGAGAAAGTTTGCCCATCAATTTGGAAGCATGTCCTTTTCTACCTAGAAGAAATGAGGCTGATTTGTGATCCTCTGACTGTGTGAGTGGCTTGCATTCCCTGGTTTTAGGATCCCTGTGTGATGGCTGGGCCCACTTTGCTGAGCTAGGGCAGTTCCCAAAGATGTAGGCAGCTCGTAGCTGACAGTGTTACAAACTAAAGTAAGGCAAAGCCTGGCAGAAGAAAAATGAAAAGGCAAGGAAGAAAAACAGGACTGAAACCCTGCTGATGAGAACTTTAACAGTTAAGTACACATGAAGTATTATATGATTAAAGCACTTGCATTCCACTGTATTTATTGACTATGTCAGTTTGACACTGGAATTTAATAATCAATTTCTAGACTTATGCATTCTCGCTGGCCACTTAGTATCAGGCCAACCCTAAAAACTTTTTGCTAATGAACTCATGGATAGAACAAGCCATAAGATGTGGGTATACAACTATACTTCAGGTCAGACAAATGTGTTTCTTTCAGTGTTAGACAAAAAGTAGAGTAGAAAGGTTTGTTAATTCTTACATTTGCTCCTTTCTAGTTCTGCAAAGTTCTCCTTGGAAATCTCTCATCAGTGCAGTGGTGCTGCCTTCAGCTGATAATCAAATCTGAGGCCATAGCATACTTCCTTTCAGCTTAAAGAAGCTCATATAAGCTCTCCATTCATGAAGCTGGCCCTCTGGTATCCCTTGTATAAATAACTTTATGGTAACTTACTGGCCTCTGCTGTAGCTTCTAGAAAGTGGTTCCCCCCCACCTTTGAATGGGGAATGTGCAGTGAAGACATGTGCTCTTGGAACCGCTGATTTGCATGATGTGTGGTGCTTGTAGACAAGGGTAAAACGGGCACTGTGTCCTGCTCTCCCTCCCTTGTTTTTGTGGTAGCCCTGAGCCCCAGAACAGCTGTTTCAAACATGCAGTATGTGGATTTCTGGTTAGTCCCAGCCCAAAGAACACAGAGAACTCCAATTCAGCCTGACTGGTGGTGTGCAAAAGGACCAGAGGCTGCACCGGCAGTGTCAGGGTGAGCATCCAGCCACCCTGAGCCGCAGCAATAGGTGTGTGCAGGTTACTAACACAGGGCATCTTAGAGTGACAGCAGTTGTGTCCAGCTGTTTTCTGCTGGAGCACACACCTGTGTCTTTGGAGACCAGAGCAATATACTTTATTCTGCCCCTGCTTTCCTGTCTGCTGAGCAGCCAGCTCTTAAGTCCAGTCAGGATGATGGATATTTCCAGAAAGTTCTGTGCATGGACATTACAACAAAGTGTAATGTACATGGGGTGGGTCAGGGGCATCTACCCTCTGTATCCACCCAATCTAACACGGAGGAGAAAACAGACCATTGATGTTAACGCTACCAAGCAGAATCTCGTCCTGACCACAACAGAAAGGGGGCTTGTGTGCTCCAGGAACGCTGCTGCTGTTACAGCACAGCCATGTCTGTGGCAGTGTGTGCTAAAACCTGCCGTAGTGCCTTAGCTAATGGATGAAGGAGCTTCTGGAACAATCTGGTCCTGAGGGGCCTCAGCTGTGGGGCTGGGTGGGTAACAGGGGACACCTGGGCCGGCACCACCCTCACAGAGCTGTGGAGGGGGCAGAGCAGCACCACAGGAGGAAAGCACTGTGTTACATCCATTTTATCTGCTTCTCTAGAGCACTGGCAGGGGCTGTGAAGCAGGTTGGTACTGTTAAATCATGTAATTCATGTGCTGGGACTGATGTGCTCAAGGCTTGTACTTGAAGTGATTGCTGTAGTGTTGGCCCTGCACTAGCAGTTGCCTTGTGCCTCCAGGGTGGCTGCCTTGTGCCTCTCCTCAGTGAGGCCTCACTTGGGTGGTTCGTGCGGCCAGGCTGTGCTGAGGGGACTCTGTGCTTCTCTGGCTGCCTGGTGTGGAGGCCTGAGGCAGGAGGAGCCCTTCCTGAGGTAACTGAGGGGACAGGCGATGGGAAGGCATGTGCTGAAGGTGCCACCACAGCACAGCCTTGCTCCTTGACCACAGTCTGAGGCTTTGGAGAGGGACAAAGCCGGTGAGTGCAGAGGATGGCTAAGCTTTTGGGTGCCATTGTTGAGGTGAGGTTTGTGGTTCCCCCTTTCTCTTCAGTGTTCCCTAGTACTCCCCTCATGCTTTATTCCAGGTCTTCCTTGTCCTTCATAAGGCTCTCCTTCCTTCCCCATCTCTGTTTGCCTTTCTATTTTGAGCCTCCTCCCATCATAGTAACTTCTAGTCCTCTGCTTGCTTTTCTTACTCTTTTGGCTGCTTGCAGAAAAAAAATCAATAATTCAGTAGTTAAACTGGAGAACCAACATGCTGCTGAGCTGGAGGTGGAAGCTCACATCTCTTGAGGCGTTCAGCTGAAGGTCTGGGCAGATGTCCCTAAATCACGTGTGTGGCATGCCCATTTGGAAACCTTACAGCAAAGAAGGCTGTAATTGTACTTTTAAGACTCATATTGCTTGCTGTGTAGGCAAACCAGGCCTTTTGGGTCTGGTCTGTCAGATACTTGATGACACTGAAGCAATTAGTCTATTGGATCTGTCTGCCGCAATGAAGATTGATGCCTGGGTATCAAGTGACTTCTTTTCACCATTACTGTTTTTATGCCTCACAAAAAGAACAAGCAAGTCTCCGAAACAATGCTCCAGGCTTCCTCAGTGCAAAAAGTGGGCTTTTGTTAGCAGTTCCCATCACAGTGTGTGTTCTTGGTGGCTCTTTGGTATCTTCAGAGCAGCAGGAAGTGCAAAGAGCTCTGAATTAACTTCAGGTAGTGTGTTGCTGGTAGTGATTCGTAGTTTTGGAGGGGGGTTGGTTTGTGTCATACCATGATGGTACAATGATAGGCTACACAAGTGTGCCACGCAACTGTGAAGGCAACTGTTGGCATCCTTCACAAAAAAGCAGCTTGTTGCTCTTGGCATCAATATTTCTTTCAATACAGATTATTAAAAATAAATCTAGAATGATACAGAAGTTTCTGGTAAAGCATTGTGTGCCTCTTGTCTTTGACGTGAGTGTCAGCTCGCCCACAAGACATTAGTTGTGCTGCCACCCAGAACACACCACAGATGGTGGCTTATTTCTCTTCCTCTTGGTTCTGTCTGCTCTAAGATTGATCAGGTTTAGATTGATGAAATTATTTGGGCAGGAGCTGCCATTGCACTCCTCCTGTCTGTCCGTTGTTAAAGGAGTGCGTGGAAAGGGGATGCAAAGTATATTTAGTGTCTTTCTCTCTTTAAGACTGTTTTGTGAACACTAAAAATATTTATGGATGAGAGTATGGGCTTGCTGACCATGCTGCTTTGTAATGTGCTCTTATCAGCAAGTTTTATGTTTTATAGCCATCTCTGAAGCTCATTGGGGTGTGTGTATGTGTTATATTTTTTGGTAACTGTACAATTTGCAAGTTAAAAATAGGATGTAGAACTTTGGTTGTCCATATTCAGCAGTGCCTGTGAATAAATACTCCGGTGCATCACGAGTCAAATGATTTCATTCTCTGCATGCACTGGTGCCACAATGGCCAAGCACTGTACTGTTGGAAAAGTTAGCAGGTGTGCCTATGTGCGTTTTGCAGAGTTCCTCTACAATTAGTATGTAATTGTCAATATTGTCTAAGGTCAATCAATTGCCTCCTCTTATAGGTCTGTCAATATTGTCTTAGGGACAGTAAATTGTCTGCTTGTATGACTCTGTTCTACTACTAAGATATTCTTGAGATTAAGAATCTATTCTCGAGTCTGCAACCTAACTTTTCCTTTGAACCAGCGATCTTTACTAACTGCTTTCTATAGCTATTTATTTTTGTAATTCCTACAGCTAAGTGCAGATGGAAAAAAGAAGTCCTACAGCTAGCATAGAATTCTTGGCCTTTATTTAAACAGAAAATGCAATTTTATAGCCATACTAAACCTTTGCCAGGAACATTTATCAGTATGCAGTTTCTGGTCTAAACTAGAGAGAAACAGGATGCATCCCAGAAACACCAATAGCCTGAGGTTAGGGTGATTTCTCATGATGTAGGAGACCCCCATTACTGAGCCAGCAGCTGTTCTGATGGGAAAGGTTTTTCTAATTTTTTGATGTATCTACTCCTCATGCTGCAGTGAACTTAAATGTGACAGTGTCAAGATTGTACCAAAAATGGAATTCTTATTTTCTGGTTCATCCTTACCAGACTATTTATGAAGAATTTATTGTTATAGGAAAAAGGTTTTTAGAGTATGATAAATATAGTTTGTGGTTTAGTTCAGGCTGCTTTTTTGGTGACCACATATTGTTCCAACAAACTGTACTAAATCGGTAACTGGAAAATGTTCTTAAAGTCTCCTTACTCCAAATTGTAAGCTAAACTTCACTGCCGCCTTTTTGGCTTGCAAGTTTTTTTCCCCATGTGTGGGGATCAGGAAAGACTGAGCATGAGTCTTACTGGGGTTACGCTCTTCTTATTTCAGTGTACAGTGTTTTACCAGGACTGTTGAGGTAAATGGGTAATGAAGACTAGGTAACGGTAATCTAGTAGGCTTTCCTGATAAAGAAAACTTGGATGTTTTGCTTTGGGATGATGCAGGTGAGAACATCTCTGAAATCATCTGCAGACTAGCCTTCATCTTTTCCCCAGGGAATCTATTCTTAGAATGTAATGGGAATGGAACCACAACCACTGTTCAGTAGTGCTGAAGGAGCACGAGAGGTAAGTGCTGTAAGCAACCGTAATTGAGTGCTGCTTTGATAACAAGCTTTTCTTTTCATCTAGCTGCAGAATGACAGCATACCTGCCTTGACAAATAGTTGTGAATGGAGGGCTCAGTTCAGTACCAGCCCTTGCTGTTAGTATCCAGAGGCACACCCTGACCCAGACATTCCTTTATGTGTGTCCAGGCATGCCCATGTTAAGACACTACAGCTCTCAAAGCTTAAGTTTTCTTGTGACAGATGTGATTGTCCTCTTAATTAGAGTAAAACTTCTGCACAATTTTACTACATCCATGTTTCATGTTTTCTGAAGCTCAAGCTGTGTGTCTGTGCCTTCAGGATTTCATTGTTTTATTCCTCTAAGAGATAATTATAATTATTTCTGGAATACTAGCTTCTTACTGAATAGCATAGTTGATGCTTTTGTTGCTTGGTTTTGTCCTCTCATCCACTCCAATGGATTTCCATATTCAGTGAACCCCAGGAGTTTTGTAACCCTGGTGATGCTATTTGTATGAAGTTTTGAAAATGAGACATGCTTATGAGTCATCCTGGGTGGAAACTGGAAGCTGTGCTTAGGAGGAACCTGTGTGCTCTCCTTTAATGCCTATCAAAGAACCCTATCCTTATGTCTTGAAAATTTCCTGACTTGGACTACCTATAGTTTCATTTGCTGACCATTGATGTGTTCAGTGGCCATAATAGGGGCATTATTGAGCTGTCCTTGTCTTGTTACTGCCTCTCTTTGAGTATTATCCAATAAGCTTATTCAGTGGCAAAGGCATAAACATTCTACTTTTCTGCATTTGTAGTTTACCTGTGAGCACTCAAAGCCTAGCAAGCTTTAATTGCTAACTACTCTAGTGTGGAAAGGGCTTAATGAAAATTGAACTTTTCTGACCACTGTAATAAATTTCTTATCCATTGCACTCTGCACCTCCAGGTTCCTTAGCAAGCGTTAAGGTCCATAACCCCCTTGCAGGAGTGACAGTGAGTGCAGATACCAAGATTGTTTTACCTAATGCTAAGGTAGGGAGAACTCTCTTAGTCATGTATTACAGCACACAGAAATGCAGCACACTGTTTTAGCCTGGGGAAGAGAGTACTGTATTGAGATGAATCTGTAAGATTGATTTAAGTAGTTACTTAAATTGGATTGTTTCCAGACCAGTGGGATTAACAACCCTCTTTTTGCAAAAAGCTTTATGAGATCTTTAATGATCACACAAGGTCAGGACCCAGTTTTATGTCTCATCTGAAAGATCATGAACTTATGACTACTGATCTGTCATTGTCTGATCTGACTATCTATTGTACAGACTGCTTTATTTTAGAAGAGATTTGTGTACCCAGGAGTTTAAATGCCATCAAAGCTTTTAGTCCTAGCCATATTCCTTGCCTGAGGGGGTTTCTAAGTTATGATGGATCTTTTTGATTTGTTTTTTTTTTCCCTTTTCATGGCAGGCCAAAGTGAGACTGCAAATAATATTTTCAAGTTTACATGTCAATCATTTGCTGTTATGTACAGAACTGCTTACTGATCCAAGCCTGAAAATCAGTTTATTCCTTGAGGGTGTTCAGGAGGGTGTCCAGTTCCAGATGATGCTCCTGGGTGAGCTCATCTGTCTACATGGCCACCTCTCTGTAAAGCCCCTCATTTCCCCTGAAGCCCTAGCAAACTGTGTAAATGCTGGTGTGTACACCATGCTAGTCCTGCTTTAAGCAGTGAACTGTTTTGTTTGTGCATGTGTACCTATGTTAATAAAACCTCTAGGACTCATATAAGCAAAATCTTTCTGGTACAGAAGCTCCACTCTGAAATGGCATGTTTTGGGAAATTCGAGCATTTCGTCACCCCCAACTATTCTTAGTAAGTGTTTTTCTTTATAGCAGAGGTGAGCTGGGTCCATGCTCTATACAACTTCCTTGCTTATATGGTATGGCCATCTGATTTCCTCCCTCTCGCATTCATGTTTATATATGGCCATATGATTTACATGTTGCCCAAAAAGCATACTCACTGAAATGTTTGATAGCTGTCGTGGTTTAGACCTAGCCATGCAGCTCGTTTACTCACTCAATCCCCCTTTCTTGCTCTCCCCTTGCTCACGGAGGGGTGGGGAGGAGAATCAAAAGAATGCAACTCCCACAGGTTGAGATAAGAACAGTTTAGTAACTAAGGTATAACACAAAT
>JBCJKH010021266.1:10070-26549 GCA_039877255.1 Loriculus beryllinus | reverse complement strand
CACCAACAAACATACTGTCGGTAAAGCCCTCCCTCCCCAGGCAACCGTGACACTCAAAGTCTAGAACATTTGTTACCAGATTTTGAGTAAAATTCATATTTTGTTCTGTGTAATGTCACTAATAATATTTTGTGCTATGAGACATTATGTGCTATGAAAACAATTTTGATTAGAAATAGTTGACATTTTCTCCAGTTACAAATGTATGTGTGACAGTGATTTAAGTGAAATCTGAAGGCTTAGTCTGGTCCTGTCTTATCACAGAAGCTGTCATTCACATATACAGTGAACAGTTGTGAATTGCTGTGATTCCTCTTGCTTTGGTGGAAGTAAAGCAACTTATGCTAGCTGAACTTCCTTGATACCACAGCCTCTGACCATAAGGTAACAACTTCTAACCTTGGAATTGCAATAGTATATTAAAAACTAAAAAACTACGTGGAGCTTCATTAAAGTTTGAGATTTGGAAAACCCAGTTCAAGCACAGCTGTCAGCTCTGACTGCTGTAGCTTCTGAAGGCAGTCTGAAGAAGATCCCTTTTCAGAAGATTGATGTGTTGTAAATCAGAATAATTTGAAAAAAAGAAAGAATAGTCCAATGACTGAATTTAGCAGCCCTGAACAGCACTGAACATCCTGCCTCAGAAGTCACAGCTAGAAGAGGTAACCAATGGATGCAGCATTTTGTGCATCAGTTTCTCTTTTCTGCTCCTGTATCTTTTGGGAATTTCCTTTAGGAACTCTTTAAGGAACTTTGGGGTGACTTGTGCCACTGGGAAAGGGTGGCTACAGTGGGCTCAGGTCACTATCAAGCTCTAGTAAATTTTAACAAGCTCAGTCAGCTATTGTTGATCAGCAGGTGCTTTCAGTTTTCTTTTCCAACTGACTCCTGAATTTGGAGGACCACACACCTTTCCAGTGAGTTAGGGAGAGTCCTATGGAACTGCTTATGCAGAACTAGGCACAGAAGGGTGTCAGAGACTCTGCTGTTCACAGCATATGTGTGTAGTGAAGATTATGAAGGTGAAGTGCTACAGAGTGTGGTCCTTCATCTCCCACTGGAGCAGGTCTCTCTCGCATGTTAAAGAGCTCAACTCAAACTGAGCTCCTGAGGGATGATGGAATTCTGTGGCTTGGGGCTACAAGGATGACTGAATCCCATTTCTGGGGCTGGAGATGACGGCTTCTTGCCTGGAGGAGGTGTGAGCTAGGAACGGGTCTGTGAAGTACTCAGGTAAAGAAGCTGTGGGAGGATGTCAGCAGACGGTACAGCAATAGAGGTGATGAGAAAGACAGTGACTGAATATTTTTCAGGAGCCTGAACCCCTTCACTGGGTAATGGGCAGACCAAGTCTGTGCTTACCAAAGACTTTGATGGTGATAAAGGCTGGAATCCCGTGACTTCTCACATTAGGAAGATAACTCCTGCCCCATCGGCCAGTCTTCAGCTACAGAGGAGATTCAGTGCCCAGGTAACAGATGAAGGGCTGGAAGCTGTGTCCAATGAAGCATTTATGCTATCTGAGCCTAAACATGGAGGAAGCAGAAGTATTAGCTGTGGGAGACCCCCTGCTGCAGGGGATGGAGGCCACCATCTGCTGGTCTGACCTGATGTCTAGAGATGTTTGCTGATTGGCAGGCATTTGGATCCAGGACACTGTGGAGGGATTGCCAAGGCTTTTCTGGTCATCAAACTACTTCCCCCTGCTGCTATTCCATGTGGGCACCTATGACACTGAAAGGGGAAACCTGGAGTGTAGCAAGCATGGCTACATCATATTTGAGGTGAATGAAAGCCAAGGTCATGGGGTTCAGGTGGCATCTTCTTGATTCTTCTAGTGAGTGGGAAGGGTTTGATGAAAAATGAATGGATCATGTGGGACAGCAAACAGTTGCACAGCCAGTGTTGACAACTGGGGTTTGACTTATACAATCTTGTGAACTTCTCTGAGGACTGAGGAAAAGATGGCATCCACCTGACCAAGAGGAGCAAGTATCAAGGGGCAAAGGATCTTTGTCAACAGGCTAGACAACTTGGGGAGGAAAGATTTAAACTGGGAATGAAGGGAGGTTGTGAATGGCCCACTATTAATTGGAGAGGTTGTAGACTGGACTGGTAAGAGAGTGCAGGGTAATGCTGGCAAAAGAGACCTTGAAAATAGTGAAACAGAATAGAAAAGGGATCCACAAAAGCTGGTTGGTTTTCAAGGATCACTTTCCCCAAGCCCAAGATTCATCCATCTTGATGAGTGTTCAAAGCAAAGATGACAGGAGACCTGCATAGATGAGCAAAATGCTCCTCATTAAATCTGAACATAAAAAGAAAGTGAACAGAGGTTAGAAGTATTTTCCTAGGACAAATATGACCCATGAGGACCACAGATACACTGAGCACTCAGGTGTGGGCACAGAAAAACCAAAGCCCATCTGGGTTTGAATCTAGCAAAGGCCATAGAGAGGTTCCACTCAAGAGACTGGTTAGACTAGGTTTCACTGTGGTAGATACTGCTGGAACAGAAAATGCGTGCTCTTGAACCTTGGAGTGCAAAGTCTTAAAAGGTTAGGCAGAGGTAGTAAAGAGCGAGCTGTAAAAATATATGTATTTTACTTGGTCTTGTGTAGGCACATTAAGCTCAGTGTTGCACATAGACTCATCCAGCCTTGGATGCGTTTAAATCAAGGGTTGCCTTAACTTTCAATATGATCAGCATGCAGCAGTAGACAGAATCTTTCAGAAGATGATTTACATTTTGTGTAGGCTGAATGGCCATTTTGCTGATTGACAACTGGCAGAGCCAATGATGACTATCCCTTATGTCCCTGTTAACTTACAAAATTTAGGATAGATGTGTGTGGTCCTGGCTGCATTTTTTTAAGAAAAGAAGGGAAATAGTAATATTTCTCAGTAAGTTCTTTCTGCCATTTTCAGGAAAAATCATGGGCATGTGGTCATCCTTCATCCAAGGATGTGCACAGAAAAGTGAGGAAAAGTACAGCGGTAAAACTGAGTAGAAAAGGGATTCAGGGAAGAGGAGAGGGGAATTAAAAAAAAAAAAAAAAAGAAAATTTAGTTCTAGGTAGATGTAGCCAGAAGGAATAGAAAATAGGGTTTCTGTGCCTCAGTAACCTGCAGGAGTATAATGCTTTCTAAATCACCCTCCATCTAAATCTTCCACAGGGAAATGGAAAGTGCTTGCCTCCTTCAGAGAGGATTATGTGTTAAAAGCACAGCAAAGGTGGTGATTTCTTCTGCTTTCTCCTACCAGTTAAATCTCAGGTTGCACAGAAACAGTCATATTTTACTTGCAGGCTTCTGGATAGCCTGGTTTTGTCTGCCTTCTACAACCTAGTATTTCAGATACATACTGAAATATCCATGAGACCCCGAATTGTAGGACTCCCAGTGTGAGCAGAAGGCTTGGCATGTCTAAAAGCCTAAGAACAAAGCAGCCAACATCCTTTCTCCAGAGACAAAACACATTTTGTCTGTGACATGCTTAGTCTCCATCTGCTCAGGAGAGGGAAAGTTTCCCATATGGCACTGTAGTGGGCTAGTGAGTCACTCTATTGACTCACTCCACAAAATGCACAATTGAATGTTAAGTAACTTAAGTCAGCTTTAATGGGTACAGCATATGCATACTTCATGAATGAAAAATATGTAAACTATTATTATGCCACCCCTTTTTTGTGCTGATGGTGCTGCATTGAATACTAATTGATTATAATTGTTTATTAATTGGAATTATCACTCTCTGAATAACCTGTATTTTGAATTATCAGTTAAAAATCCAAATTAAAAGTGCATCTGTTTGTCCCATGTCACATTATTTTTTTTATACATATATATATTATTTTCAGTAATATCATGAGCCAAGTACATGTTAGGTAGTTGAGATATTACTGATTTAGATCTGATGTGAAAGCTTACTTTGCAGTTCTAGAGAAAAGGATTACTGACTCCCAGCTAGTCTTCTTTGTTTATCACAAATACTTTCTGTGTTTTGAGAGAACATTGATTTTAACAGGATCTGTCAAGATAGGGACAGTTCATAAGACAATTTATTATGAGGTGAACATAACAAGGTTAAGTAACTAATGCCTATCCTTATTGTCTGCCAGGCTTGCGATGCCATCATAGTCCCAGCTAAGCAAGCTGCAAGGCAAGAGAAGTTTGAGGAGAAAAATTCTGTTTCTGACAAGGTTGCGGAAGTAGAAGCTGATGAGTAAAGTCAGAGGGTCATTCCAGTGCTGCATCATGTGTAACAACTACTGCAAGTTTCAGATAATGAAGACAAAAAGGTATGTCTAGGATTTCTAGGGAAAAGACAATATGGTTATGATACTGTTTGGCTTTGGTGTGTTTTAGCGTGTTTCCTAAGACAATGGCAATGTATCCTGGAATTACATCCATACAAGCTGTGAAGTTTGATGTCATCAGTGAATGGACATACAGGAGTGTGATTCTCCTGATCATCAAGAGTTTTCACTCATTTTCCTCCTCACTTCCACAAAAGCTGCTACATAAGTAGGAATTGCTGGGTCCAGATCCCTCTGTAGATTGGCATTGGAGGGATTGGAAGGCTTTGAGGCCTCTGTGCCCTCCACATACGTCCAAGGACGTTCACCAAGGATGGTCTGTCTCACCACAACTAGCAGGATCCCAGCTCTGCCCAGGCTGGTCCTGCTTGCTCCTGCAGGCAGGCCTCAGCTGTACCTACAGCCTCGCCGAGGAAGGAGGTGTCCTGGCTATTTCTGAAGCACCCAAGCAGTCAGCACAGACATGTGCATTGAAACACATCCAACTAACCATGCACAATGTCAGCAGATGAATCTGGAAATTTCCCTCCTTCCATCATTAAGTCATGTGCAAGCAATGGAGCAAAGACAGCCTTTGAAATCAGAGGTCATGAAAACACTGACATACTCTACCTGACTCAGAAAGATAATTCTTTTTTTCTCTTTGTGAAGAACCTACAGATATTGCTTTGAAAGGCAAAGCCTCTCCCCATGCAGAGGTGTGCAGAGGGCTCTATTGTGCACACTGGATCAAAAGAAACCATGAGACATTGCTAAAAAATACAGGAAGGTTATTGGGCTACGAGGGCACCTGCTCTCTCCTTTCTAGTGTGATTTATTGCTGTTTATTTGTTTCTGCTGAAAAAATGTCTCACTACAGCATTTTAATCTTTTACTTCCTTTCTTTTTCTTAATTTAAGCTCCAGAGCGGTGGATTCCTATCTATATGTATAGAAACGTTTTGCTCGGAATACTAGGCGCTTACCCTCTGCAGTCAGAAGGGTTTTATTGAGTTCCAAAGTGCTGCTTAGAACTAGAAAATGCTTACAAATTCGTACTCATATCAACTTATACAAGGTTAAGGTCAGAAAAATTTAATTAAATATACAAATATTGAAAGAGGTCTAATTCATAAAAGCTGTGATGTTCCAAATGTTGGTTACCTTCTTAGAAAATAAAAGCATGGAATAGCAAAACACATAAGCTGACCTCTCCTGCTAAACTACAACTTTGATCCCTTTGAAGGCTACTAGCCCATCTGTTTTAATCTGCTGCTCTCTTTCTGGTTAAAAATGGGTAGAAATGAAGGAGAATAGTGTTCCTCCCATGTCACTCAGGCTCACACTTTGGTGACATTTCAGCCATGCAAATTTATGAGCAGAACTTCAGAGAATAAAGGGAACTTGATGCTTGAAAGTTGTCTGTTTAAGCCAGCAAACTCTTTCCTCGTATTCTAAAAAGCCTATAGGCTGTGAATCTTGTGTACTAAATGTGGATACTTTTTTTTGCTAGCCTGGTTTTTGTAATTAGTTTTTCTATTTTCCTAGCTGGCTTCAGGTTTCTGGTGCAACAACCTTTGCCCTCCACTTAAACAAATCCAAACACCTGACCCAGGCTACACTTTAGGAGGTCTGTTTGGAGGGAAGTGAGTGCTGGAATGTTTCAGCTTTCAAAACTGGAAAGCTTCAGATTTATAGTCAGTCTGTTTATGCTCTATCATATCATGTGTGGTAGCATGGGATATCAAAGCAAGAAAGCCTACAGGGCTACCACCATTACAAATGAAAAATAGTTCTTATATATGGCATAATGTAGCACAGATGGAAAGTTGTGCTTTTCTGTTTTACTGTTTCTGTACATTACTCAGGCAATAAATACTGGACAAATCAAGCAGTCATTTCTAAGGCTCCATATAACCTATTTTACCAGTATCAGCTGCTATAGTTTTATAATCCCAAGAGAAAAGCTGCCTAGGTTTCCAAGTTTTATAAGTCATTTCAAGGAGACCTCACAAATAAAAACGAATGGAAAATATGGCCTGGCTTTTAATAACCGTATCGTTAGCTCTGAATTTTCATGTGACTGTCAAAGTTCTTGCTAGCACTCTGCAGCATTTTCATTCTTCAAAGCAGCATTTATTTAATGGCTATTACTTGTTCATTTCATCTGCTATATTCTAGTGAGTTTTGCATCTTTATTTTAAGGGCACAGCCCAACAGAAATATTCTGTAACTGTGCCACTTCAGGTCTGTTCTTCATAAATTGAGAAGCCAAGGAGAGTTATATAGCATCTAGTGTAGCAGATGCGTTCTCACACAATCTCTACAAAAGCAGCTGCAAAGGATTCCCAGAGCAAGTTTACAAAGCCAAGTAGCCTAACAATAATTAAAGCAGTGCCTGGGAAGTGAGGGACATGGATTTCAGGCGCACTTTCAGCCTTCACTCTGATCCAAAATACATAATGTATGATGTTCTTCAGGACAGGAAAGTCTCACACCCTCTTTCCATCACCTTCACTTTGGGTTAGAGACCACAGACAAGGGGCCAGATCCCTCCTGATCACTGGACTGTTGTGCTGGCAACATACAGGTCTGGTGGATATTTGTCTATTACTGACCTGAAAATGAGCTGTAGGTGATAGAAAATCACCAATTTCTCTAGACCAGGAGCATCTGACTATAGAAAAGTCTTTAAAATTAAGAGCTAAGATACCTTTCAGGAAAAACTGGCACTGCCAAAATAAATGCTGAGCAAGCTATTGGTATCTGGGATGAGACTCACACATGCTCACAGCCACAATGCTTTGCAAAGCATATCAGTAGTATCAGCATCTCTTCTTCTGCTTTTTATACTGTGACCTACCAATTAAATACTAGCCCCACAATATGAAAAATTGACTTTCTCCAAACCTTTTAGGAGATGAAATCACACCATCCATATCCAGCAAGGGAGCTACCAATTTTTTTTCTTGTTTTTCGGAAATACCATTGATGGAGCTGTAAAACAAGAAGATAATAAAAGTAAAAAGAAAAAAGAATCTCTTAGCAACATTTGTTTAAACAGAAGAAATAATTACATATGGGACTCTGATTTTGTTTGTAGGCTGGGGGAGGAATTCCTAGATATTTTTAAAAGTAAAATCATCAATTTTAGCCTCTGTTTTCATGATACAAACTGACCTCTGTCCACCTGGGGTTGTCCACCTCCCCATTTAGCAGTTGTCTATCACTGCTGAAGCCAATTCTGGGGATGAATGAAAATGATAAAAGGGCATTTTCAGCATCTAGCAACAGTCACTGCCCAAAAAAATAATTTTTGGTGAGACACAATGTAGTTCCTCTGTCATTCCTATGTGACAATTTGAACATTATTTTAACCAACAGAACATACAGTGACTCAGTTTGGAGTTGTCAAAGGTTTATCAGTGACTAAATATACACCTTTAGGTTTGCTCGTTTGTTAACGTTTCATATAATAGACGTTATTTTTCCCCTGTTTTCAAAACTACGAACTCCTTACACTTGTAATTACACTTGTAATTTATCATTTTTATTAATGATTTTTTTTTTAGTATGATTGGGTTCTTCTTTTAAACTAATTTCTAGTATTTATATTTTAAAATATTAAAACAAAATGACAAAAAGTTCAGAAAAAAACCCACAAACTCTTACATATTCAGGCAGAGGTTTGGACTTTTTTGTTTGTTTCTGAGCTTTTTTTGAAGAGAGACTGTAGGACTGTAGTTCACTGGACTTCACATCCAATGTTAAGTATATAAACCTAACCTTGCTTGAAGTCAAACAGCAGCCTCTGGAGAACTGGATGTGGCCGCAATGTTTATAACTAAACTAATAAACTAAACAAAGTCAGTGCATGGGCCTGAGCACAGTATGAATGCAACCATTCATACTGTGAAATTTTTGGCACAGTTTTGGTCTCAGGCAATTAGTGCTATCATGGGGACAATTGGGGAGCCAGCTCAGACCAAGAAACACTCTCTGTGGGCAGTTTGAAGAAGGGTTAAGAAAGTTAAGCTACATAGACATGAGCCTGTCTGTACCATTTGTCCTTAGGGCCAGTAAAGCAACCCCAGGAAGTTTTATTTACTACTACAAATGCAGCCAGTGGCAACAGAGGTGATGGAAGTTCTGAGAAGAAGGAGGTTTGATAGGAAACTGCCATGACAGAGAAACCCTATACTCTCAGAGGTTCAGTAAAGCCATCGCTGGCTTAAGGTTAAAATACCAGGCACCATTTTGAGAATGCAAAAATCCTGGAGATTCAGATAAGCTTCCAGTTTGAAGTTGGAGACGTTTTGAAAAATATTCTGGTTCCACAACAGAAAGGATTAACTCAGATGCGGTCAGCTCATCTGGACTTAAGCATATTCAACCCTAGCTTCAAATTCCCCCTTTTTCCATGTTTGAATCAGAATATTACTCTTTTTCTTTAATTTAATTAATGTAGAAGAGTGGGGTTATTGTTGTGGTCTGCTATTTTTATTACGATAGCAAAAAAAAATTTAAAAAACCAGCTATTGTTTCCAAGCTCAAGTAGTTTTTACAAGTAGAAAACCCCTATAAATGGTGTCTCACTAAAAATCTTGACATGAATAAGGGAGTCTGAGGCCCTACCCAGTGAGGTATTGAGCAGCCTTGTGAAAGCTGGGCCAGATGGCTTCGTTAGGGATAAACAAAAGGAGTGAAAAGAGAGCAAGCAGTAAGAACCATTTAAGGACTATGGAGACAGGAAAGACTTTGACCCCTGGACAACCTCAGACTGAGGAAAAAATATTTTTTTTGTCAGGAGCCATTCTGTGACTCAGAAGAAGAAATGATTATGAGAGATGCTCTTACCTAGGCCCTTACTACGCCTGAATGACTTTTTAAGATTTCTCACAATAAAAAACTTCCTTATTTTTTTTTCCCCTTCTGTGTTTCAACTCCTTCTTTGGGAAAAAATCTGTTTCAGTCTCATCCTTACATCATCCTGCCCTAATGCATTCCAGCTGAAGGGACTTCCCCTTCATAATCATAATTTTCCCCAGTTTGAAGCAGATCCACTACCCCTTCTTGACCTGCTTTTCTTCCTGCTTTAGTTGAGATTGGAGTCAGCGCAGGATTTGGGCACCCCCCACCATGTTGTTGCTATAATGCTCGCTTTCTAAGCATCCCCAGGTCCCAGAACATCAACCAGACTTCTCAATTACGTAAAAAGTTAAACCAGCTAAAAACAGCAATAGAAATTCTTCATACTCGATGAATGTCACTTTACTGCTAACAAAGAGAAATATTTAACACAGAACAGTAAAATTATTCTTCTTTCCAGTGCTTGAATACCCCAAGTAAGGGTTTTTGGCAGTCATTTACATCTTCTCTAGTTCAAAACCTTGTTTTGAGGGAAGACGCCTACAAGATCTACAGAAAGCAGATCAGTGTTTCCAAAATTAGTGCTTTGCATCACTGTTTCGGCAGCTTACAGAGAAAAGCCATCACATAACATGTATCAGCATCCCCTGCAGCAGAGAGCAGACATCTGGATTACTTCTACCATTACAGACTCCTAGGCTTGAGCATTAGCCTTTTCTGCTGCTCATTTCTTGCACTTTCCACATGTGGTGGATCTTTTGCTGCTTGGAAGAGCAGTCCCATCAGAAGATTAGGCATATGCTCTGAGACGATCAAGAGTGTAAGCTTTCTCCTGGGACTGAGCATATGAGCACCAATCCTTTCCTAAAAAGTTATATAGAACACCTACAAATACCTGTCATAATTTGGAATCAAAGCCTTCTGGAATCAGAAATATTTGACCATGTGTCGACACTCACATTGCAGCATCCTGCTCTAAGCCAGGCACAAATGGATTATCATGCAGGTCATTATTCTCTCAGGTGCATTTTTCATTTCCTTCTGTAAGAGGAAAAGATCTCCCAACAGTTTTTCATGGAGACTGTCTTTTGTACAGAGTGTATGCTGTGAACACAGCTGAGGAGGAGAGTCAAGGATGCCTGTAGCTCAAGTGCAGTATCAACACATCAGCTCAGCCAAGTATGTGAGCACTGGCTTATGAGCAGGATGCTGCAATGTGAGTGTCGACACATGGTCAAATATTTCTCAGTAGTCCATGTGTAATGTTTAAAGATCCATTTGTGACTAACTTCTAGTAAGAGGATGCTTTGCTTGGCTAGAACAAAGAGTGTTATCCTAGAGACAGAAATGGAACATCTCCAAGTACTCCTGTTGTGCTGTACAAAGCAGCATCTCTCATAGTCTGTGCCATTTTCCCTTGTGAGGGAAAAGAGCTCTTCTAACACAGGGGCTGCAGTAAACTGAGTGGACAATGGAATAACAGAGAGAATTGACAATACATTTTTGGCTAAGCTTAGGGCTGTGAAAGTCATTTAGCTGGGTTTAGGACAAGTTTCATTCCCTGCCGCGGGTCTTGTGCCAGCCTTGTTACTGCACTGCCATGTGGAAAATACTGGAAATAAAGGACCATATCCTTTGAAAAATGCTTTAGTGGGCTTGATGAGACAGAATAAAATAGGGGCCAAGTTATGATGGATAGGGATAGAGGGTGCTTGCTGACTCCCTGAAGGTCATTCCCAAATCAGTTAGAACAGCTGCAGAGGGAAAAAAGCAGGTTAAAAATAAACAAAGCAGATTTCCCCACACATTGCAATCACTGCCTTTGCCAGGCATAACATTGGAGACTGGCTTCCTGGAGTGAAAGAAGAAAGACTTCAGATTGCACAAAGGAATATTAATAGACGTAAGGGATGAACTTAAGAAAGTAAAAGGAGTAAGATGAATATAACTTTTTTTTGGTGAGAACAGATGGGTCATGCATGGAATAATCTGAGGAGTAACTAATGGGACATTGATGCTAAATTGAACAAGTAGACAATTAGCAACTGAAGAAAAAATCTGGGGAACTGTAAATAATGCTATGAGCAGGCCAGTTCTACAGAGTGATCTGAGATTCATTATAAATAGTACTTAGCAACTCACATTTTAATATATTCAACTACATGGAAATGAGTCACATTTATACGATGAGATTCTATTTTTGCAGTTTGTAACACTGAAGACGATTCAGGGTCGCAGTAGTCATGCACCCATTTCCAGCACTATTAAGTGTAAAGAACCCGTGGGAAATTCTGAAGTGGAAACAAGGAAAATTATGAAGTGCTAGTGGTGTGGCTCTCCTTGGCATTAATGAGAGCATTACTGTCAATTCTGGTGTCTGTGCTAAAAAGGATATTAGAAAAGGCTGACAAGAGTTTTATGAACCAGTCACATTCAGAAAAAACATGTTTTCAGCCTGAGGATAAAGAAGTTTGATTTCTTTAGTGTATCCAAGGGAGGGCAAAGAGGTTACTTGCTCAATGTACAAATGTTGCTTTTGAGTGATTGTTTTCAAGTGATGAAGGTTCTTCATCCGAACAGACAACATATAATTTAGTAGCTTGAATTAAAACTAAATTTTGTATGAAAGTAACTTCTTGCAATGATTAATTTTCTAGGCATTTCATATATTTCTCATCACTTAAGGTCTCCAAATAAAGACTAGATAGCTTCCTAAAGGACAACAGCTCTATCTCAACCAGGAGTTATGGCCTTTATTCAGGTATTACCAAGCAATATTCTCCAGTCTGTGTTCTGTTGGGGGTCAGAGGGAGCAAGGATAGCAGTTATTTTTGGCCTTAAAACATAGGTTGGCCCTGGGAAAGCTCTAAGAGCATTGCAGACATACAAGTGGTAGCAATTTCTAAGTATTCCCATCAAGATGTCAGTTTTGCATAATAACCATCTGCCTCCATTGGGTTTTAATAACTTCTCCAGGGTTTCACTTTCATTATTTTGAACCTCGAAGATGCAGAATGAGATTTCAGTTTATTTTATGCTGAGTGATTTTCTGCTAAAAAGAAAGTGACCTGTGTTTTACCTTTCTGCACAGAGTGACACAAGTTTTCTACCAAGTACATTTCTCACATTATTACATGAAATCCCTTGACTAGCCCTTGCAGGTTCAGGAATGAAGCAGCCTTAAAAACCCTTAGAAAAAAAAGGAATCCTGAATCCCTATCCTTTGTATTTAGTCATAAGGGAAAAGCGTTCTCTTGTTAATCCATCAATAACCATGATTTAAGCATTAGCTGTTAAGCCAACTGATGACATGAGCTGAGGTGATTATATACTTGCAGGTACCAAATGCTCATTGTTAAACGTGAGGACATAGAATCATAGAAACAGAGTCACTTAAATTGGAAAAGACCTTTAATACCTAAGGAGCTGTAGTAATCTAAATAGAACCAAGTCCTTATGACCATCCACCTGCCCTATTTCTTGTATATTTGATTTTATTTTTTTAATAAAGCTGACGCCGGAGGTGCTACTTAAGAAGCTCAGAGAGGCAGTACAGTGAGTTCCATCAGCTTTATAATAAATGGGTGTGTAAGAGGAAACCAGCCATAGGGCAAACATTTGGAGGTGAGATATTGAGAACACCTGCTCCTCCCCTCAGCATGGTTGTGATTAAACATTTTACTTAGTACATGAACTCAAATGTGTTATGTTAAACTGCGGTCAGAAGGCACAATGTAATTACAGTAGTTATTAATATTACAGAATCCACGATGGATAGAAATCATATTGGGTATGACTATGTGTGAGTGTAAGAGGGAGTAAATCTCCTTGGGAAGAAATTGCCCTTTGGGTGAAGATGTTAAAGAATGTTTTACTGGAATTTTCCAATTCTATAATAGTTATATTTCTCTTCAGCAAAATGTGACTCTCTGTTGTTCTTAGAACTTCTGTCAGTAAAACATGCAAATAAATTAAAAAAGAAGCTCTTAGTCCAAACCAACATTCTTCAATTTCTTGATGTCATCTGAATAATTTTTTGTGAGGCAGCTCAATTTTGAAGCATTCCTCAATCTTCCTAACAAGTTTTGCACCTTTCCTTGAGAAATACCTGCAAAGTATTTCTAATCTGAGGGCTGTATCACCCGTGACTACTTGTGCCTGAAGAAAAATCATGGAACGCCCATAGAGGCTCCAACTCATCTAACTGGCCTGTGCTTCAGCATATTAAGCTTAAACTTAATAATCCTCATTCATTTCATTATAAAAAGTCACAGCTTCAGTCCATTATTTTTAAAGCCATTCATGGAACAAGGATTAATGACGAAATTTCACACATTTTTTACCACAACAGCTGCACAATTTGGAGCCAGTACTGCTCACAAAATCAAGAGTGGGAATTAACATTCTAGTGCAGTGTCATGGTTTAACCCCATCTAGCAGCTAATCACCACCCAGCTGCTTGCTTGTTTTCAGGAGTGTGAAAGTTTGTGGGTTGAGATAAAGACAGTTTAACAGGTAAAGCAAAAGGTGCACACACAAGCAAAGCAAGATAAAGAATACATTCATTACTTCCCATTGTCAGGCAGATATTCAGCCATCTCAAGGAAATCAGGGCTCTGTCTTTCACCTTTCACCTTTCAATGGTGACTTGGGAAGACAAATGTTAGCACTCCAAATGTCCCACCTTCCATCCATCTTTCTCCATCTTTATTGTTGAACGCATCATATAATGTGGGATATTCCTTGGCTCAGTTGGGGTCAGCTGTCCTGACTGTCCCATCCCAATTTCTTGTGCACCCCCAGCCTACTAGCTGTTGTGACAGTGTGAGGAGCAGAAAAGGCCTTGACTCTCCGCAAGCACTGCTCAGCAGTAATTAAAACATCCCCCTGTTATCAGCATTATTTTCAACACAAACACAAACAACCCACTTACGGTACACAAATGTAATTTCTTTAGTCTGTGAAGAACCTCTATAAAATGTCCACAATATGTCCACTGAGTTCATTTAGTTCATGGCTTGTGCTCTGTCTCTGATGGTGATTATTCAGGGCAGGAGAGGTGGTGGATTGCATGAAGTCATTGGGCACAAGATCCAGCTCAGATCAGGACATGGCTGTACTTGAACTGCTTCTTGTAAGTTTCATCCTCCATTTATTTAGGTGATTTCTGCAACTTAATGCAACTTGCACAACATGGTGTAGGGTGAGGTGTCCCTGCCCATGGCAGGAGGGATGGAACTACGTGATCTTAAGGTCCTTTCCAACCCAAACCATTCTGTGATTCTGTGATTCTTTGATCCTATGAATTTGAATCATGCGTTACAACATTTTAAAAGTATACCCATTGCAATCCCTACACCTGAGGTCATAGAGTTTAACCTTGCAATGAATTTCTCCTTTTACACCTTCTCCAGCATGGATTTATACAAAGACTACAGTCCCTTTGGTGAGTACCTGCTCCAGTGTAACCTTATCTTGAGTCAGATTAGCAAAATTAAACAAATGTACCAATTTCAAGAATATACTTTTTTTTCTACTTAACAAATAAAATAGAAAAATATAGTAATTGTATCTTCAGTACTAATAGGTTTGCACACAACTTACATAAAAAGTCCCATATAACATTTCCTGTCTTTATTCACAGTCTTTCATTGACTTCTAAAAATCCATTTCTAATTGAATCACAAGTCCTACAGACAAATCATACTGCAGTGAGCCACCTTCCACAAGCTGTTGTGAGAATGACATCACATGAGACACATCCTGCAAGGAAATTCACAAAATATCTATCTCTTGGATTATTTTTTTTAATATAAGATGGGTATTATGTACAAGCTCTTAATGTTTATAGGAATCCTGAACTCTCAAAGTAAATAAAATATAATAGGAAGAAAGAACTAAAGCTCTCCACAAACTGCTCTATGTGCAGCTGCTCCAAGCATGACAGTTGAGTGCATCTAAGTAAAGTCAGCAATTCTGGTTCCTTACCAGAAACTTTCACCAAAGTTCAGATACCGAGTTCATTTGTATTCTGCTGCCCTTCTTTGTCTAGAGCAGCGCTTCACACCATAGAATTACTCTACAGGACAATTCCTGTAATCTGTTTTTGACCGTAATCAGTAGCAATTATTATACAGAAAGGCAGGTATAAAATATGGTATATATTAGACCCATCCTGAAAAGCTCAAGTCCTGAATATTTCACTCTGTGATTTAAAAAAAGAACAAAATTAATTATAAAATTAATTTTAAATGTTAAGCAGCTGTGTTACTGGAATCAGAAAAGTGCATTTTTCTCTGAATCTGAGGTTTGAGTTTAACAATTCCTTGTGGTGATGTGTTATCCAGTCTAATAGCACAAGTCATAATTTTAAAAATCTTTGTCTATTTTGAAGCTTAGCCTTCTAAAACTAATTGCAAGATCACTTGCTCATGTACTGTAAGATAGGTTGTGATGCCTACCATCAGTCCCATACATTGTGGATTAAAATCGTAAACTGCTTAAAATTTTGCAGCTTTACCTGTTTGCAATGAAAATTTTCCCTGCCAGATATCTGTCATAGTTTGGTTTTCCAACAAAGTAATAGTTAAAACAGGGAAGCCATTTCTTCCAATGACAACAGAAAAAAATACTGAAATACAGAACTGCAAAACTGAAAAACTCTTGTATTGGTGTCAAAGGTGTGTCTTTAGCTCTCCTGTCATAATTATTCTAGGTATGATCAGGTTTTGAATCTCAAGTTTTAAACCAGAAGCTCCCAGTTAACTCATGCAGTGTGGAGCATAGTAACTGAATTCTTACCATTCCATCCAGAATTAAGACTTTAAATACAGAAAGTTGCAATGCAAGGCCATAGTTGCAAAAATTCCAAATATACAGGAGTTATGCAATGCCATAATTGAGCTCACACATAGAGTTAACAGTTTCCTTCTGCTTATGTAATAGTCTTTAATTCTATAACAGTCTATTTTTTTTTTCTTTTTGGCAACCTTTAAAACGTGGAGGAAAAGTAAATCAAAACAAAATAAACATTTGGCTTGTCTTATCATTGTTCTTGCTGAGGTCAGCAAAGCCCTTTGTATGAGTCAATTATAATCTTCTCTCACACTCCCACCATATGACCTTTTTACCTGCTCCTCAAATTTCATAAAGAAGTAGAACTAGGACAGTTTATCATATAAACATCATAAACAAGAAAATTCATGGACACATCCTGGCCCATAGAGTTCCTGACTAATCTAGTGACCTTCTATGGTGGAGTGATTGTGCCAGCAGACAAGGGATGTAATCTACATCTACTTCTACAGATGTCA
>JBCJKH010021266.1:0-10056 GCA_039877255.1 Loriculus beryllinus | reverse complement strand
ATCGACATACACTTCTATATAGATGTCTACATAGACTTCATAGACACAGTCCCCCACAACATTTTTACCTCTAAATTAGAGAGATAGATATGGGTTTGATGGATGGACTGTTAGATGGATAAGGAACTGACTGGATGGCCACAACCAGAGTTACAGTCAATGGCTTAATGTAGAAGTGAAAAAACAGTAATGAGTGGTGTCCTCAAGGGTCTCTACTGCGACCAATACTATTTAATATCTTTATCAACCACATAGACAGTGGGATTGAGTTTATCCTCAGCAAGCTTGCAGATGACACCAAGATATGTTAGAGGGAAGAAATGTCATCCAGAGGGACCTTGCCAGGCTTGAGGAGTGGGCCCATGAGAATGTGAAGTTCAACAAGGCCAGGTTCAAGGTCCTGAAGCTGAGTTGGGACAATCTCCAACACCAATACAGAATGGGGGATGAACTGACTGAAAGCAGCCCTCATTCTGTCATGTAACTCTTCCAGTGATCCACTTACTTAAACCAGATCTTTTTACATAGTTTTATAACTAAAACTATGCTGTTCTTATAACACATCGGAACTCCAAAATGAGTTTTAAGACTTAATTTTATCAAGAATCCAGTAGATACCACTAATGTGCCATCAACATTAGACTACTGGACTCCACAATAAATACAAAAAAGCTGTCATATGCAATTAACATTTTCAAAAAATCCACAGATCAAAACTCTTACTGCCAGAAAGCTAACAATTCTCTAAAGAAAACCAGTGTTCTCTGGCATTTAATTGAGCTTTCAGATAATGCTGCATCTCTTTTTAAAAACAGTCACAACACCCAATTTACCAAGACACAAAAAGAGCACCCTCTCAGCAGGGGGGTTACGCCTCTTGTGAAATATACTTTAATTTAGCACAAGATGCTTATGTCATCGTATAAGTTTACTGCTAGGAAAGAAAGCTTTCAACAACTGTACATACCTGTGGATAATAGCATGTAATGCTGAAATCTACACAGAAAATAATTCATCCGTTTTAATTTACACTGGAAGAAGATTATATTTTCAAAATAATATTAGCACATGTTGCCCTTCTAAACCATTTAAATTTAAATAATCTTCTCTAAAACATCTAAAATCATCATCGTCATAATTTCTAGTAGAAATATCTGGTAGAATCAAGCCTTGCCCCCAATGCTGCCACCCTATATGTTTGAAAACTGAACAGGCATTCTTGTGACTGAGTGATTTCTCAGTGCATAAAGGACATCTGTGTCCAGTTGTATCTGAACTTTTCAGACAGCATCTACTCCATCCCTGACCCCTCTGTCATGCTCTTCCAGGGAGACTCAGAGAAAGCAGTCACAAGGGGAGCCTGGAAGCTCAAATTCTTAGCTTGACAGTCTGCAAAAAGGCCTGTTCTCAATAGGGACATTGTTCTTTAGATCCGTTATCATTGCAGAATACAGTTTCATGATCTGTTCAAGCCAATCTTTAGCTGTGCTGTGTTGAAAGGGTCAAGCCTATGTCCAGCTCCTGTCCAAGTCACATATTCCTGCTCCTCTTTTGCAATCAACCATTGGGATTATATAGCTGTGTTATCCAGTGTTTTGCAGAATTAATTTTCAGTATTGCTGAGTTGATTTGAAAATACATACTTGTGTATTTGGAGGTACTGTTGTGTAGTGTAGAGATGAACAATGTATCTGTGGATCAGAAGAGAGGGTGGAACTAGAAGCTGGAAGAGTTTAGTTTGTTACAGACCCTTGTTACTTCCATCAATGTCATTGATTCTAACCTCTGGAATTTGCTATTTATTCATCAGAGGTGGTGAAGGGAATGTATGCCCCAAAGCTGATCTGCTGTTGCCAGCCACATCAGCTGGAAATTCTCTCTTCCTGCAGAACAGCCAATATTGTTAACAGCGGAACACGTGAAATCATGCTGTTTTCTTCTGTGAAGACACTGTCTTATTTTCACCCTCCTACTCCTGTTCCAGATAACAGATAAACATCTTGTGCATCTGGGTATGCACTCTGGGTGTGCACTTAAGTCCAGAAATACACAAAAGATCCTGGTCTGACTGTTACATCAGAACGTCACAAGGTTCTTGAAAGTGTATAAATGAAGCATGTAACCTTCAAGAATAAAAACAATGTTAGATTCAATTGTGGGTAACTTTTTCTTTTGACATTTTCCTTTGACATTTGACAAAAATCTTTTTATTTTCCATTATTTGATCAAGTATAGTTACATTTTCCATGGCACTTGATTTTGGAGATTCCAAGACTGAAACAGTGACTCCATTGGAGCTTAAGATCATTTTGCCTTTGACTTAATGGCACCTAGATTTAACCCTCATATTCTTTTAATGTGTCTGGTGATGATTAGTGCCAAGCACATTGTAGATGCTTAAGCTTAAGCACATTGTAGATGCTTAACAAATACATAGATAATAGAAACTCACAATAGTCATAATTAACTATGCTTATTTTTAAAGTTGGCTGTCCTGGTTTCAGCTAGGATAGAATTAATTTTCTTCCTAGTAGCTCCATAGTAAGTATGGAGCTCCATTTTTGATTTAGAATGAGAACAATGTTGATAACATATTGATGTTTTAGTTGTTGCTGGGTAGGACTTACACAGAGTCCAGGACTTTTCAGCTCCTGCTGCCCTGCCAGTGAGGAAGCTGGAGAGCGGGGAGAGTAAAAGGAGTTGGGAGGGGACATAGCTGGGACAGCTGACTCCAGATGACCAAAGGGGTATCCCAGATTGCAGGACATCATGCTGAACAACAAAACTGGAGGCAGTTGCCAGGGTTGGTGGCTGCTGCTGAGGAACTGATTGTGTGTTGGTGGGTGATGAGCAATTGCATTGTGAATCCCTTGCTTTGTATATTCTTTTACCATTATTATTATTTTCCCTTCTCTTTCTATCCTATAAAACTGTCTTTATCTTATCCCACACAGGTATTACCTTTTTTCTGATTCTCTCCCCTATACCACTGTGGGGAGTGAGCAAGTGGCTGCATGGTGTTTAGCTGCCTGCCATGTTAAATCACAGCTGGTGAATCATAACTATTCTGCTCAAATAAATAATCTCATTGAAGCCACAAAGACTTGGAGGGGGTTAAATTTAGCATATCACACATGTCTCTGTAGAGCTGGAGCCTCAGCTTGTATAACAGAACATTCCTAATGCTTCCCAGGACTAGCATGGAAAAATGACTTGCGCATACCATTAGATGGCCGCAAAAAAATGACTTAAGGATGTGACCCTCACAGACCTGATTTCCTGTAGGCTGCATATGAACAGCAGTGCAAGCATTTGGAATAAAAGCTGCCTGTTTCTCTGGCCTTTGGAAAAAAGTTTGGGACAATTTTCTTTTCTTTTGCTTACATTTTTTATTGGAAGAGGTAGTACTAAAGGGTAATTCACACAAAAATATCCACAGGCTTAAACACTTAAAACACTATATTTGTGATTTTCATATGGTCTGGCTACTAGAGGAGGATACAGATACTGAAACATAGCTTGCAGTTAGTTTCATTTAGTCTTATTAACAATTTCAAGACTGTGATACATAGAAATATACTGCTGATGTCTGTGTCCTTGTAATATTCATAAAAGTGCCAGCTAGGTTCAGCTGCAGTCTGGTAGTTGTACCTAGGAGCTATTTTTTCCACCTTACTTTTATTTTTGCAACTGTGATGCATGAATCATGAAGAGAACCTTTTTGCAGAAGCACATCATTATCCACCGACAGCAGCTCCTTTTGCCACAACATTCCCTCAAACCACCTATTGTTATGAGGATACTGCTGTTGGTTAAATGCTATTATACAAATAAGATTATTCATATGTGCCTGCAGTTAATGTTAATTACTGTGCTCTCTGCTTCTCTTCTCCCTTCCTCTGTCTTTCCTTCAGTAACTCTCAGCAGAGGAACTGAAGACCCACTGTTTCTGTGTCCTTCCTGAAGACCAAAGGAGAAACAGAGCAATCACTCTGTGAGCTGTGGCACCAGATAAAAAGAAAAGAAAAAAGAAAAGTGGTTTCAAGTAAGAGAGATGAGAATCCCTGATTAAAAATAAAAAATTGAAACAAAGATGTTTTGGGATTGAATTTACAAGAGAAGCAGTATTTGAAGTAGTATCTTAATTCATTAGAACATCATACCTCACACGGTAGAAGCTGCAGTGCAATGGCAGAACAGTACCAGGCTGGGGCTGCTGATGGATTTAAAGATTATTGCTGGGGATGTAGGGAAAGGGAATGCTGATAAGTTTCACCATCACATTAATCCCTCTCCTGTCAAGAGGTCAGTCTGAAAGTGGTCTTGTTGCTCACAGTTCCTAATGTTGGTCAAGAGCTGGAAACCTTGGGCTCGCAGAATGACAAATGACTTTTTTGAAGAAAGAGGACAATCAGACAAAAAGGCAAATGGTAACTCTACACATCTGTGCAGCATGACACAAATGTATATGCAGAATCAGGCTCCTTTATCATCTGGGGTACACCCATCCTCTGCTTTCTTCTTTGGGGAATGATCTACTATATCCTTTTACAAAATTAGACCCTACCACAACCTTTGCTCATTTTTATTTATTGATTTACTGAGAGTGACCAGAGCTGCTGTTCTCTGTGGCCAGTTGACTATTCTCTGCATGAGATAATTATATTCTGAGTAAATCTATTGCACCTAATGCTTTTGGGAAACCAGTGCACACACACAGACACTGATTGTGTGATTCATTGTGTCTGAGTCAAATATTCTGCAACGAAGAAAATGTATAAGTTAATATCTCTTGTCTCCTTTTATAGTAATTTTTTTATCAATGTTATGTCTTTTTTTTTTTTATTGAATGCTAAAGATAGTAATTTTTTCTTTTTGTGAGGTGAGACTTAGATGCCTATCTTGATACACTGATGTCCTATACTAGGGATGTCCACAGAGGGCCAGAGACATCCCATGTCTTGTCTGTGAATTCCAGGCATGTCTGAGTGTCACCCAACAGGCTAGTGTACCCAGTGCCCAGGACTATCAATATGGAGTAGGATTTAATCACTTATATGTTCAATGAGTGACATCAATTTATTGCCTAGCATTACAATATTACTGATATTGTCCTCTCTCATACTCTTGACACACTTGTTTCTCTTGACACTGTTTCTCATGCACTAAGTGGTTGTTTTCAGTATGTTGAGGGATCAGAGTGGTAACAGGGATCAGTTCTGTGCAGAGCATTTTTTTTTTTTTGAGGGAAAACGGGACAAAACCCCTTCTTTCTCTGTGCCTTATTTCTTGCTGAAATCCGTGCCCCTGCATGTCCATCTCCCATGCCAAATATTTGCTCTAAGTTTGGTTTTGCTTAGTGTTTATAAAAATGTAGACCTTGGCCAGCAAGAGATTACAGATACAAGCAGATAAATTAATTTCCTTTCTGAAGATGGTTCAGAGTTACAGTTTCACACCGTCCCTCCTGACAGGTCTATAAGGGTTTCTCTCCATCTTTCTTCTCAGTATTTCAGGGGTGGTGGCTGAGGAATGGAAGACACATCGCAGTCTAAGGACGACATGTATTCCTGTGTGTCCTTGTCAGGTGCAGGTGGTGAGCTCAGGCTGCTTGTAGCTCAGATAACAGCTAGGTGATTCCCTGACTCCATTTTTAAGGGTGAGAAGCAATGCCAGTTTTCTGGAAGAAAAATCCTCACCAGGTGATCAAGGAGGGTTTTAAAAACTTGCCCTTTTTCGAGTAAGAGGCATTTATTAGCTGTCTGGGTGCTAAGGTATGGTTAGGCCACAGTAGTGCCTACTAGAAACAACCTGATAAGGTTTTTATTTTTCAAGCATAGAAGGGAATATTTATTGCTAAAATATAGCTGAGTTGACATAACTGTGGATGAATTAAGCAAGCAGAAGAAGCAGAGTTGCTTTTTTCTAAGGTCATCCATCCTCACACTCATTTTTCCCATGTCATAATTAGTGTGAGGACCTGCTGTGTGAGGACCTCATCTCAATTTCCTTCACCTAGTGTACTCAGCAGATCCATTCCATTCCTAGCTTACCTGCATTCATTTCCACAAGTGTCTGTACAATCAGAAACAGGCATCTCTCCAACTAAAACACTGTGGCTGTGCCAAGAAAATGTTTGTCACAGGATCATCACAATGACTTTTAGCAGACAAGAAGACATGTTGATAATTTCTTCAGATGATTTAATCTATTAATACCTGAGGTTGATATTTATATCTGGAAATGGAATACAACCTGTCTGTATACATGCATTCACTTCACTAGAGAATGACAAAAGTCAGAGAACTTCCACTTTCCTCCAAAAACTCCCTGTTTCCAAAGAGTCTGTTGAAATTACAGGAAATCAAAAAGGTAATCGTTTATATTACACCTCTAATCCAGCAAACTTCGCAAATTGCTTTTTGACAGATAATGAAACTTTCAATGAGGTGCTACTCTCCTAAAAAAGTGGGCTGCAAGAAAGAAAATTGTCCTAGAAAAATGCACCATATTTTACAATTATATTCTTCTACAGCTTCTATTAAAATTATTTTTCGAAGTATGCCACCTTTTTTAAAAAAATAATTTATTTTATATTCAATGAAAATTGTTGATCAGCAATTTAACGTGCATCAAAAAAATTTCAATATCCCACCAACTTTCAAAGGTTCCAGGATGGCCAGATGTGATCAAGAGCTGTGCCCTTATTTATTACACTCACAATACTTCAAATTTTTGTTTATCAAGATAGAACAATTTTAAACTACTGTCACCATTCTGCTTAGAGTGGCTTCACTTTGAAAGGTGTTCTGCCCAACCTGATCCTCCTTTAAGCTGGAAAAGTGTAGGATGATTTAATGCACATAAACTTTCATGTAGTTGAAATAAAGTCAACAACATGTTATACGCCAATCTTCGTGTTCAATGAAATGCTTAGCTTTTCCACAAGACAGATGACCTGCCCCTGCCTGGCAGTCTCCAGACCTTGAGAAGCACTAATCCCTTGTAAAGGGTTCGGCATGAACCCCCTGTCTCAGCTGTATGTCTCAACAGTCTGTGTGGCAGCTGTGAATGTTAAAGGAGGATGCTCTGATGTTAAGGTGCAAGCACGGGAAAAGGAGGCTTGCCTGTCTGTATGCACACTAGTGAACCTGCAGGTTTTTCATATGGGCTTGATTATTAGAGTTTAATCAGTGCTGGTGCAAATTTTGCTGTTGGCCCAATGAAGCCCTTGGTAGGTTTCATAAGAAAATTAAATGCTCTGATACGGGGTTCATATTTTTGTCTAAAGCTGATGCTCTTAGAGATGTATCTGCTAGAGAAATTATTCAGGAAAGTATGAAGAAGGTTGGACAACAGTTCCAACTAGCACAGTCCCCCACTACCAGCTGCAGCTAAAAGGACCATGAAGCCCCAGTTGGCACTGAGATTATGCTTGTCCAGAGTATTTCACCATCTACCAGCAGTGTGAGACTGGCAGGATTTCTGAACATGCAGTAGTGTCTCAATTCCTGTGGTGACTTAGCTGGTTTAAGAGGCCATGGAGGGTGGCTGAACCATTATATGAAGTGTACACCTTAATTCTTTCATGAGTGCCTGACCGACTGGCAGACACTGAACTCGTTGATGCTATTTGCAGTAAATTAGTGACATTCAGATTGGCTGTAACTGCACAGCCTACAAGCACATTCATACCTCATGTGAGACTGTGCCAAGATCTAGAGACAGATGACTTCAAATAGTAATTTTTGAAGAAATGCAGCTAGAATTCCTGGCTTCAATAGCTCACTAACTTACAGACTTAATTATGCCTATTTCAGGTCAGTGTTAACTACCTTTTTGCAGGTTCTTTCAGCAGAAATATCCTGTAATCTGGGGGGTGTAGGAAGGTCACAGGCAGGATTAGTTTTTGACTTCCTTCATATTCCTGCTCATCACTACAAAGTTATAACAGCCAAAGTGATAGCACTTTATAACCAAACACTAACCTAGAATTAACACAGGGCAGACCACTCAGTGTTCCTCTATCCCAGATGCCTGGCTAGAGGAAGCAATGGCTTTTCTGAGCACATATTTGGCTGCTGGTCCAGGCTGCCTGGAAGCACTACAGTCATCCTCACACCACCTGACTGCCCAAACTGATGGTATGCAGGCTTATTGCTGCTTTCCTGGCTTTTTAATGAAAATATTCAATGCTCTTTGCCTTGCTCTGCAAAACAAAGCCAAAGTCTGAAATACTGACATTTTGACAAAATTAATTTATTGTTTCTGAGCCAGGCCGAGGCAGGGCTCCCCACTAACTTTACATTTTCTCCCTTGTACCATGAAATATAATTTATATATATCTTGATTCTTAACTGTCAATTAAGAATATAACACTTAGAAAAGGAGACACATTTGTTCTTAGAAAATAGCCATACATTGTGGGTGGGACTTCAGGTAAACATGGGGTAGACCATTTTGTTTCAAGTGGTGATCACCAGGAAAATACAGGAAGTAATACTTCGGCAAAAAAAACCCAATCAAACTCATTTTTTATGTTTAAAATTAATTTCCAACTCAATTTTTTCATTTAGAATATATTAACATGAAATATGTTAATATTAAACTTTTCCAAAATTCCCTTTTCTTCTTGATTTTCCTACTCACCATGAGATAGGTTCATGAGCAGTTGCTGGCACTATCATATTTTCAGTTCATACAACAGTAATCTGAAACATTTCACCAAGGCTCTTCATGATGTTTTTAACCTGTCTTAGTGCATTGCAAATTTTGTTCAAAACTTGAAACTTGATCTGCTTCCTTTCATTTACATAACTACAGACTTCATATATCTAAATCAAACTAAACACATTGATTTTCAGGACTAAAGATACTCAGTTTTGACTATGGAACATGTGGAATCAGTGTTGTCTAGTAGACACTGTTTAGCAACTCAAGCATTTATTTTATTTTAGGAGCTAACTAATAACCTCTTTCAGAGTAATTGCAATGTATTTGTCATGAATAAGAGTCAATTTTTCTATCCAGTTTAGAAATCTGATCCTTTTATTTATCACTGGAAATCTACATTTGTAATGCTCACAATGCTCATCTATCATACCAAATAATAGATAAATGGAAGAAAATATATTTCATTTTTAAGGGTTAGAGAATTAAATACTCTGGTACTTATATTTTATTTATACTCTTTGAAGAGAATATAAGAAAGAAAATTGTAGTATTACATCTTACAATAAAAATTCTTTTCTCCTTTTCCAAGGACTGACAGTAATCTATCACTGACTAAAAGCATGTGAATTTTGTGTTCATTTTGAAGATAAAATATACAATATTTCACATGTACTGCACTTGGATTTCAACAATCAGCTTCTTTCAAAGACACCCTGACAATTCAAATGGTGAATTATTAAGTCTGGATAACAAGGACAACATTCACTTTCTTTGTACTGCTCCAGCTAGAGAAGACTCTATTAATTATCAGACCAGAAATGGTCTGGGATTTGCTTTGTATACTGCTAAGCAGTTTAACTGGAAGAGATGGGTTATATATGGCACTACATGACCTTTCTAAAAGCTTGTTTTTCCACCAACTGCTTGTGTTGAAACCAATTGCAGAAGTCATTCAAAATGAGCTGTTTATTGCTTCCTAAATGCATTTACTGCATGCCAGATGTCCATTTCAAAACATTCTGCTGTGTGCCTTTTAACTGACCCTACACCAAAAGGCAACTGCCCATATCCATTACTCTGGAAATATTGCTCACTTAGCAGTGGGCTGCCAGCCCAACAAGCACTGGGGGAGACCTTCACTGGTACCATAGAGATTAGCAACTCCTTAGAGAGGACGGGTCCATGTCCCACTTGGAAGGGTGATTGCAGCCCTAAGTAAACCAAATTGTCAGTGTTATCTATGGAGCCGGCTGACAATAACAGTAAACACATGGCAATTCAAACTCCCAGCATGGGATGCTTGCAGGATCCCTGAAATTGCCTCCTCTTTTGTTCTATAAAGCTATGTTTTAAATGAACTGTGTTTTCTATCAAGCCTGTTGC
>JBCJKH010021263.1:0-15361 GCA_039877255.1 Loriculus beryllinus | reverse complement strand
GTCTATAGATAGATAGAGATAGGTAGATAGATAGATAGATATAGATAGATGATAGATAGATAGATAGATAGATAGATGATAGATAGATAGATAGATAGATAGATAGATAGACAGATAGATAGATAGATAGATACTTTTGACCATTCATTTGTTTCTCTGTATTTCTATACTGGCCCCAGTGGTACTCCCTGCATTGCACTGCTGCAGCAGGCTCTGGGGTTCATTTCCCTGTGGGTGGGTTTCCCCTTGGCACTGAGCTGCCTTGGGCTGGGTTTCCCCTGGAAAACTGAACCTTCTGCCCATTGCCAGAGCTCAGCAGCCCCTCAGCAATCCAGGAGCCACCCCCTGCGCTGCCATTTGATGTTCATTAGTTGCTGGAGCTGCTGATGCTGGAGGGGTGCTGGTGCCTGCCAGCAGTGTCCAAGCTTCATTTCCACCCCAATCCCCTTGATTTCCAAGCTCGTCAGTGCCCGAGTCTGCTCCTGGCGATGGGCAATGAAGGGTTTTCTTTATTTAAGGCTCTTTAAAGTGTGCTGAATCATCACCATTGCTGGGTGACTGCCCTGCAGTGTCTCTGCCTGCTTGGGTGCCCCTGCTGCAAAGGGATGATGTGTATCTGGTGTGTCTGGCTGGGTTATTTCACTCAGGCTTTTGGCAGCATGGAAAGAGCTCTTGGAACATAAACCCTGCTCAGAGCTGGGGACTCAGCTGCCTTCGAACCACCTTTTATCTCCCTGCAATAAAGTGAATGCCGGGGGTAGCCCAATGCTGCTGCCTTCCCAGCTGTGCACCCAGGGACCTGCTCTCCCTTTGCCACACATCTGCAGGGCACTGAAGTCACTCAGAAATGGATTCCAGATGTTGGAAGCCACCAGCTCCCTCCTGCATCCCGAAGGAGTCGGGGCACAGGAGCCCCGGAGCCCTTCGCACCCAGCCTGGCCGCTTTCCCAAGGGCACTTCTGCTTCCCGGGCCCTGTCCTGCACCCACGAGCATCGCACGACGCCAGATTGCCCAAGGTTCGAAGTTCTTTGGATGCTCCCACGGGGCTCATCCGAAATTGCAGTGATTTAAGGCAATTTTATTGGCGTGCTGCTGCCCTCTAGTGCAGGGATGACCAAACATCTCAGCCTCCCCACCACACTCTTCGGCTCAGTTGCCTGATGGACAATACTCATTCCTTGAGCCTCTTTTTTTGTTCCTCGAGTGGGAAATCCAGAGGCAAAGATCCCATTTTTAGCGCAGAAGTGCTCAGCAGCTGCACCTCTGAGCAACAGCCGAAGACACCCATTGCAGCAGCAAAGCTCCTGCACAGCTCCAGCTGAAGCAGTTTCTCTTCTAAAAGCACCAAGCCAAGAGAGAAATCATTGTAAAGAAGATTGAAAGAGCTGTCAGAGGGTGCATTGGCAGCAAAAGGGATGCTCAGGTCTGACTGATTTCCTCCCTTCATATGAGCTGTGCTGGAAAGGCTTCTGTGATTTTGGGGCTGAACCCCCCTGTTTGTGTCTATAGCTCTGCCCTGAAGTCCTTTTGCTTTCATTTTATACTGAGCAGCTTTTCCTTTCCAGCCAGATTTTGCTCTTCTCCACGTCCCAGGGCTCCCTGGAGCATCTGAGATAAACCAAACTGCTTTCTGGAGGTTGCGCTGGGGCTTGGTGAAGGTGAGGTTCCTATGGTGGCTGTGGCCTCTGCTTTTCCCTATAAACTTGTACGCTTTGGAAAGGCCACAGAGTCCCTCTCACACCCTGCCCAGGGGCTGCTTTGCCCAGTTAGGCAATAGATATTTGGGGCTTCACTCACTATCCTCCAGTCAGGATAGCCCAGCTCACACTGCAGCTACCATTATTCCCATTGCCTGGCATGCAGAGCAAGTCTGGTCCCTCTCCATTCTGGTACCCAAATTCCTTGGCTCCTGGCTTCACTGGAGGAGCCCCTTCCCTGCATCACTATCCAGAACCAGCCTGCAGGACCATCGTTTGCTTCCCTAAGCAGTCCCTGCTCCAAACACTTGCCATGGAGGAGTGGACATAAATACCTCAATCTCAGGTAGTGCTTCTCGGTTGTAAGTGGGATCTGTTGTGGTCACAGCACTCAAATAGCCCCGTGAGTAGTTTCCTGCTTTAAAAGCTTAGAGCAGCCTTGCAGGAGGCTGTTTGGACTTGGGGACTTGCTCAGTCCCCTCTTTGTGCTTGCTGAGCGCAGGTAGCATCAACACAGCAACATCCCGTAAAGTCGGAGCTGCTCCCTGTTGTGGTTTATGTCCCCTCAGTTTTATGTTTACATCGAGTTATTTTCAATAAAGGGTTGGGTTTTTTATTGCCTGAACTATTTCATGTCCAATAAAGATTGTTTTTGATGATGGCTCAATATAGCACCATCAAAATTGCATGTGGCAGGGACAGAACGAAATCCCCATTCACAATAGTGTTGCACCCCGTGATAAATTCTCACTTAAACCTTGGAGGAAACTCCAGGAAACAGCATAGGATCTCATTACTTTTTCTCCCAGGAGCAGGTATCCTGTACCTATGGGGGCTGGCACAGCCCCCTTGGAGCTCTCCTCCCAGTTGGTGACAGAGAAGCCAAATTGGAGGGGATTGGTCCTACTTTTTGCCCATGTAGACAGTTTTGCTGAGCCACAGACCCAGTTTTCTACCTTTCTTCCTGCATGACCTTCAGATACGGCCTGAGCCCCTAACCAAGGTGTTTGTTATCCTTTCCCAGGGGCTATTGTTAACCAGTACCTGGTGTGATGCAAGAGATGCCCAGCAGCAGCAGCTTCATCCCTCTGCATTTGACTTGTGACAGTGGCTGACAAGGAGGCTTCAAGAAGATGCTGTGACAGTGTGGATGTGGTCCAGTGCTGGAAGCAAGGGCAGGATCCTGACCCTGATTGTGCAAGCCCAAAGCACAGAGTTATTCATCCTTCCCAACTCTCTCCCTTTTCCCAGTCAGATCTGGGGATATCCCCATTTGCACCAATACATTTGCTGATGGGACATTAACCTGGAACGAGCCTTAGAAGAAGCCTTGTGTGGCATGGTTTAGTGTGAGTTGTCCCTACCTATGGCAGGGGGTTGGAACTAGATGATCTTAAGGTCCTTTCCAACCCTATTCTATTCTATTCTAACCTGTGTGCACTTGGGGTTAAAGAGGGGCTTCTGCAGTGCAGCTGCTCTGTAGCTGTCCCACCTTGAGATGGTTCTTTAAGCTACCTGGACACCTAGTGCCAAGTTGGAGGACATGGGTGGCACGTAGGTGAGTGTTCCAGCATGCCCAGGTGGGCAGGAAGCAGACAAACTCCTCGGTAACCCCAGAAACCATCTAAGTGTGAAGCAATGAATAAAAAGAGTGAGAAAGATGAAAAACTAATGAAAGAAAAGTCAATCAGGTTGTTCTTTTGCCAGTATCCCCAGGTAGAAAAGAAAAAACCCTGTCCCTTTGTCCCCTCGCTTGCCCTCTACAGATGCATGTGCAAAATCTAATTAAAATTTAGCAGAAGAAGAAGGGGGAAAAGAAATGACGCAGGGTTTTTAGCTTTTAAAAAAGGAGAAAGAAAGATCTTTAACAAAGGCCATAATATTACCAGGGCTGATTCGTCAGCCGCTACCTGATAATATAGAGTTGAGCGAGCTTTATTAACGTTGGAAGCCTTGGCTCTTTGTTAATTACGGGCTTTGCTAATGATTTGGAATATTGGCCGGTTCTGGGGGATGTTGATGAATAGAGACCTCGCCAAGATTTATTCCTAATTATCTCATTTGTCTCCCTCCATTACTTTTTATGGCTGAAATTTATGGAGCTATTACCAGGGACCTCGCCACGGCTCCAAGATGATTTGGGAGAAGAGAGATGTTTAATAATAATAACAATAATAATAATAATAAAAAGCCAGATTAATAGGAAACCAATTACGCAGCAGCAGGCGGCAGGGGCTGCTCCTGGGTGACCCCTGGCCCCTGCTGCTCCCCTCCAGCTTCTGTGTCCCCAAAGGGAGCAATGTCCTTGCCCAGCAGTCAAGGGACACCTGGAGATGCTGAAAGAGCTGCTGGGAAATTCCTCTTGGCACCTGTAAGACTTGGGGAACTCCTTTTGGGGGGACATAGTGGAAATCCAGCATGTCTTTCTCATGTGGCTTCTCCCTCAGGTCTCCTCTCTCCCATCAGATGATGCTCCAGCTCCTGCTGCAACCCAAGAGCTGGAGTTAGCAACAGCATCAACCCCCCCAAAGCATCCCAGGGATGTTCCTTTAACCCTCTGTGCTTCCACTTCTCCACTCATCCCACCAAAATAAATCAATGCCTCCATCTGATCCCTTGGCCTATTCATAAGACATTTTGCTGCGTTCCCATGATAGGGCACAAAATGCCTTGGCTGAGGTTAATCAGAGCATTCTGATGGACTCAGGCTTTGGGTTTTCTACACCATCCTCATTTTGGCTGCCAAAGGAAAAAGGGACTTGCCAGCACATGGTCACCTCTGCCCCATGGCACATCCCTAAGAACTCCAGTATGCCCCACAGATGCTTTGGGACCCTTTACGCTGCCTGGGTGCTGCAGAAGGGACTTTACACCCATTATTTGCCCCCTTTTTTTTGCACCCAGGTGAATCTGGTGCACATGAAAACAGAGCTGCCTGGAATCTAAGGAAGCTCTGGGTTGGGAGGAAGATGGAAAGTGATTGCTGTGGCATCAGTGGCGATGGATGGGACATTGATGGTGCTCAGGTCAGCCATCCTGCCTGCCTGATCCCCAGGGATCTTCACTCTCAACAAGCCCACAGGGACCACAATGATGCTCAGATCTCCCCATTCCCATTTCACCCCGCTCTGCCCGCAGTGGTGCCGGGTGAGGATCAGGCTCCAAGCAGGGAGGTGACATCCTCTTCCCACCCGAGCTGCAGCCCATCAACACAGATGGCAAAATCTAAATGTTATGATAAGGTATTTCTCCCAAATTTCCATCTTAATAGAATTACGAGCCTGTAATTACCCTACAAGCCTGAAACCTGCCGGAATCCCAATTAGGAATCTGAGGACATAATTGGCCCCTAATTAGAAAGATTTGTCAAATGTGAACAATTTTCTCACCTCTTCTTTCTTCTCTTTTTTTTTTTTTTCTTTCCTCTTCTTCTTGGTGAAAACAGGGATATTTTCTTTTCCCCTCCACCTTTTCCCCTATAAACAGGGGCTGCAAGCTTCCAGCTCCGCATCCCTCTCCATCAGGTTCTTGGGAAAGATGAGCTCCACAGCAGCTGTTAGTGGAAAAGTGCACTATTAAAAAAATTATTAATTATTAATTAAAAAATAAAAAGAGAGAAAAAGAGACCTGAAAAACCACAACTTTGGGGTTTGACTTTGTCCAGCTGCAAGGATGGGCAGTGAGGCAGCTGCTGGAGCAGCTTTTGGGGCTGGGAGGTGCAGGGAAGGTGGCAGATGCTGGGCCACGTTATGGAGCATCACCCTGTGGCTGTGATCCTATTGGATCAGAAGGTTTTAGGGCACCAGTGCTGGTGCAGAGGTTGGAATGTAGCAGCTCTGCTCCCACATGGCCAAATCCAAAGCAATTCCTCTACCAAAAGCAGGTAGTGAGCCTTAAACCAGGCTGAAACTGGCACAGACCCACCAGCCCCAAGCTCTGCAGTGCCCATTGAGAACACACAGAGGAATGAGGTATGAAAAGTCCATCCTGGAGCAAAGACCCATTTAAGGGAAAACTTTGCTTCCCCAGCAATGAGATGCTCCCGCTGCCTGCCAGGAGAGATAGAGCAAGACAGGAAAACCATTAGGAAACCAAGGGAATAAAGGGAGCAAGTGGACAGACTCATCTGAAGGGGAAAAAACATCTCTTTGGGGAATGTTAAGCACTGGCCATGGGGAAAGGGTCACAAGCCAGCCCAGAACATGAGCTGCATCACCAGCACATTACCACAACCAACTCTCATTGAGGTACCCACTCACCCCCATATCCCTATATCCCTGTCCCTCTGCCCTATCTGGAGCCAAACACCATCCCAATGCCATGTGCTAGGAACCCAACCACCCCTCTGTACCAGACTTCACAGCCTCCATCTTCTTCCTTCTTCACCTCCCATCAGAGGCTCTTTAGTTAAAAGCTACCACAGGATGGGAGGGATGAGGAGGGGGATAGGGGGAAGCCTGGTTTTCCTAATTAACAATTAGCACAGAGTGTGCTGCTAATTATGTGGTTCCATGTAATTAAGGAGCTAATTAGTGTGGTGTCAATTAAGATTTAATTAGTCCCCTTGTCAAAAATACTTGAAAGCACAGTTTATATGCGAGTACTTCAATATTTCTCTGCACTGTGCTGGTGCAGGGAGCACCCGGCTCTCCCCACCTCATTGATGCTGGCCTTTCAAACACTGGAGCTCTGGAACAGACCCTTGTATTGATTCTGCTGGTGCTGGTGACGTGGCAGAGCTCAGCTTCCCATTGGGATAAGGCCGATGCTGGCCACAGGCATCCCCTGCTTGCACTGGGCAAGCATGAAGCCTCCCTTGCCCTGGCCATATAGAAGCACTAGGCACTGAGCATGAGGCCATCAGGGCTTTCTTCAGCATTATCCACCATTAAGGAGCATTGGACAGCCTCACATTGCCCTAAATGCTTTTATTCTCCTGCTCACTCCTGGTACCTCCAAAGATGACATCAATTTGCCTGGGAGCACATCGATGCCCTGAGATAAACATGCCCATCAACTGGACCCACCACGCATCTACAAAAGGACACCCTGACCATGCTCCTCAATGGGGCCATGCCTTAAGTGTGGCTTCACTGAGCTACAGACACCCCCCACCACAAAGATGGGACAGAAAAGGGTCCCAAAAAGTCCCAGGGACCAAAGGTGGTGGCTGGTGATGGCAGAGGAGCAAGGAAACATGAAGGAAGGATGGGGAAAGCCAGGGTGAATGACACGCACCCAGGCAGCATCTCTGTGCTTGGTGGCTGTCCCACGGCCACCTGCAGCATCCCAGCTCCTTCCTGCAGGGGTTGGGATAGCCCAGGAATTCCTAACATCAGGAAGGGTGAGGGCTGAGGCAGGGGGAGGAAAGGAAGAAATACATGGAGGGCTCTCGAGGCTTCAAGAGACACATAAACAATATCCCACCTACACAAACAAGGCAAGGAAAGCCTCTGCAGTTTGTAAATCATCCTCTGGAGGCGGCTCCAAGGCTCCTGAGACTCCAGGAAAAGAGCCAGCCCCTCGATGCTCTTCAACTTGAAGGCATAGGGCTGCTTGTGGAGCGGGAGCTGGGATGTGCCATGACAACAGCTGGGAGGGGAAACAGCTTCCCAAAGGCACAGCTGCTTCCATACGCCCTGGGAGCCACTGCATGCCCTCACCCTGGCCACCTTCCCATCAACAGAGTCATAGAATCATGGGATGATTTGGGTTGGAATGGACCTTAAAGCACCCACCAAGCTCCATCCTCTATCCAGCTCCATGCCCCATCCAACCCGGCCTTGAGCACTCAGGGATGGGGCAGCCAAAATCTCCTTGAATAATGAGAATTAAACCACAATCTCCTCAGGCAGATAAAACCCTTCAGAAAACTGAGGTGTGCTTTTGGACTCAAGGCCCAAGCCTCCAAAAGCTGCAATTGAGCAAAACCTCACTCAGACCCTATGTGACCCCATGCACTCGGATCCAACAGGTCTTTGCCATCCCACCCTGGGCACAATCTGCAGGCCTGGCTCCGATGTGTGCGTTTGTCCCCTTGTTTTAAAGGGGGGAAAAAGGGGATGGAGCAGCTCAATCCCAAAGCAGCTGGAACTGAGCCCAGCAAAGCCCCTGCTCCGGAGCTGCATGGGCAGAGGGACCCGGAGTCCAGGGAGCACTAAGGAAGCACAGGAGATGCTGGGATATTTTTCCCCCCCTCTTTCCTTCTTCCCTACCCCCCCCGCCTTGTACGTGGCTGAGCCTCCTGCTCTCCCACAACGGCTGCCAAAATACAGCGAGACAGGGTATAATTACAGACACTTACTGTGGCCATTACACCACCAGCACGGGCTGCGCAAAGTGACACACGACCCGTCAACTCCTTATTCACGCCATTAAGGGGACTCATTAGCATCTTCGCTCAGAAGCAAAATTACCCTCACTGCTCATTTCAAGATGTCATAAATTTTAATTTAGGACCCAAAGATAGCACAATGGGAGCGAGCTGGTGCTCCCCGGCAGCCACTGCCTGGCTCGGGGAGGTGGAGGTGGTGGGAGGGAGGTTGGTGGTGCTGGAAGGTGGGAAGCAAGAAAGAGAAAAGAAAGGGCTGGTTTGATAGAAGATGGTGGGGTTTGAAGGAGAGATGGGGAAGGAGGGAATAGATGATGCGCCCAAAGGCTTGGCAAGTGCTCTGCCCCGCTGGAGGCAATGGAGGAGGAGGGAGCCTCCCGAAGGATGAGTGCTTCCCCAGGGGAACTGGGGCTATGAGGATACAGCAGGGATACAGCAGACCCCGAGTTCTGAGCCACTGGCACAGCCCAGCACCACCGCGTTCCAATCCCCATCCCCAGGAGGCTGCCCTGACACAGCAGCATCAACCTGGGCTTGGCATCAAATGGGTTCTGCTGGGAGATCTCCACAGGTTGGGTGGAAGGTTCCAGCCCTGGCTTCCCACTGGGAAGTGGGGATTGGAGGGGCAGGAGCCCAGGGATGTGATGCTGCAGCAGTAAGGAGCAAATCCCTGAATGAGGATGCTCTTCATGACTGTGGCGCACGTCAAGGGTAGACACAAACTGTCTCAAGCAATCCCATCATCAACACTGCATCTGCCACCACTCACCAAGCAAGCAGAGCAGTGAGAACACTCAATCCACAACCTATGGGGTCAGCTCAGCCCAAGTCACCCCTCAGCTCTCCAGTTTCACATCCTGGACCTGTCAGGACAGGACGTTTGCAGCCTGGGACTCAGCAGAAGACTGGAAACGTGCCATAGCATCCCACAACACAGTGGCTTTTATTCTGGAACTGTTGGACCCACATCCAAACAGGAGGTCATAAAAGACCTTTCAGACCATCTCTCCTTCAGCCAAGCCCTTGATAACCTCCCTGCCAGGGTTTTGGTACCCTACCCACACCAGGAGGTGAGCACGGGCATCTCTTCCCTCCCACCCCAGCCCATGGGTGCTCACTTAAACCTTCCCAGTGAAGGACAGGCACCTCCTCTTCCCCTTCCCTGCAAACTCAGCCAGGACCAAACGCAATTACAAACCTCTTCAACTTTACCAGCTCCCAGGCTCCGTGATTAATGAGTTCAAACATCCACATCCTTAAAAAACGAGAGAGGGGGGAGAATTAGAAGGGAAGCAGCTCCAATTAGAGGTGGCTGAGGGACTCCGGCCCACTCCTGTGCTATAAGAACATATATTCAGAAAGGTTATGTTAATTTTTAATGTACAAGGCTGTAATTAATTTCTGGGGCTGCCTGGATTAGCAGAGAGTGTAAATTCCAGCCTCAGCTCAGGCTGCAGAGAAACCAGCACGGCTGAGGGCTCCCCAGGGCCGGGAGCAGCATCATGCCTCAGTGGCTCCTGGGGACCCTGTGTCCCCACACATAGACAGGGCAAGAACCCCTTTGCAAGAACCACCTGAAGCACTGTGCTGGTGGTACCAGGGATGGGGCTGCCATGGAGGGTCTGACTGTCCCCTGCGCCGTGACTGGCATTCGAGATGCTAAAGCATCCAAAGGCACTTTGGAAAGGTAGAAATGCAAACTAATCCCTGCAACAGCCTTTGGAGAGACTGCATGGAAAGGGTCCAGACCTGGCAGGCTGGGATCATGGGGCCTGGAAATACAGTAAGTTTTTAAAGGGAAAAAAAGGCTCCATTATTCTCCCATTAAACTCTCCCCGGCTCTCCCCCTTCTCTCCCTTCCCTCTGTCAGTCTTTCCTTCGCTCATTGACTTCCCCCAGCCTCTCCGAAGACAGATCGTTCCCTTAATCACTCTGGAAAAGAACCCCAAGCCGATATAATATTATAATTAATTAATTCACTAAAAAGGTATTAAATTTCTTTTCCCCCCTGTGGATATTATCTGAATTCATTGACCTTTAGAAAAATCACCCTCTAATTGTAACCAGGTTCAAGTGCATTTCCAGCCTGTCCCTTTTACATTAATAATATCTTCCAGGACTCCACTCCGCTGCTTAAATATTGTATAAATTCCACTGCCCCCTCAAAAAGGGAGACAGAGGAAGGCATGAAATGAAAACTGTGAGCTGATTAAACCGGCTCTGGAGTCGGGGGTGGGGGGAAGAGGGAAAAGAGCTCCACTGTGGCATGGGAGATGGGCAAACCCACAGCGGGACCCTCAAGGAGCTTGGGATGTGGAATTCCTCATTACCAAGGTCCCCGTGGTCACTGGCTCCCAGATTGGAGGAAAAATCGTAGGATTGGGGGTGGTTTTCCTGGGAAAGCAGTCACCAAGCACCTTGGGGTGCAGCATGGTGGGAGAAGGAGTCCCAGGGCATCCGTTGCAACCTCCTTGGGGTGTCTGTGTGGCAGAACCGGTTTTCCAGAGGGATTTCTGAACACCGAGACAAAAGGAGCACTGCTTGGCTCAGCTCTCCTTTGAGTCCCAGCACTTCCATGTGCTCCAGGGCTGCTGTTTCCTGCAGTTCCATTGCCGCATCCACTGCTCTTCTCATCCCAGGTCCCCCTTTCTGGTTGCTCTGCTGCTCTGAGCTCAGCAAGGCCAATCCAACCAGCAATTGCTCCAGCATCCAGCACCGTAAAGCCAGTGTCAGGCATGGAAAACCCAGCTGAGCTGCTGCTGTTAAGTCTATGGGGAATCCCAGGCCAACCTCCCCTGGCAGAATTCCCAGCCTTGCCAGGGCCGGTGGAGTGGGGCCATATGGCTCCAGTGGAGACTTGGGGGTGCAAATTCCTACTGCTCTAGCCGTTGTCTTTCATTCCAGCCGAATCCAACACATGGAGCTGTGCTCAGCCAGCCAGGAGCCAGGTTTCTGCTTTATGGAGCTCAAGCCTGAGGAATTTGCATCCCCCAGGGAAGGGGGCTTGCTCCAGCATCACTGCTTCACATGAGCTGCCAGCAGTACCACTGGCAAAGGCCAGGTCACCTTCCCTGAGCCAGCCCCTGCTTGGTGAGGAAACCAAGTCATGAATCTTCTCCATGTCCTTCTGCCCCTCATTTTCCTCCTCCCAGGGCTTTTCCCAGCATATCTGTACCCCTCTTACAATCACAACACCTCTTAAGGCCCAGTTCTCCTGGCTTTTTGCTTTATAGCACCCAAAAACAAGCACTGAACTGTCTAGAGGGGCTCCATGCACAGCCCAAAGGGGTCCCTTATCCCAAGGCTTTACAAAGCTGATGGTGGAAAAACAACAGGCCAAATGTATCCTGGGAATAACCCTTTCAAGCCAGGGACTAACCCAGAAGCCTGGCCCCTTCTCGTTGGAAGCAATTTCTGGACAGGCATCAGAGGTTTTCCAGTCTCTCGCTCTTTATTGCATGCAAAGATTTACTTGCAGAGATCTGCTTTGGTTTCCCAAGCCAAGGTGGCCACTCTGTCTATTCCCCCACCTGAAAAAGCCATCCCTCCATCCTGACCTCATCCCAACCGTTGCCACAACAACAGAGGATTGGGGCTTCAGATGGGGATGGAACAGCAGGACCAGAAGTGCTCAAACCACAGAAGGAGCTCATGAGAGCCAGGAAGGAAATGAGACATGGGGAGGAGAAGGAAAACATAGCAAGAGCCCAGCACGGCAATGAGGGGTTCTGCCAAACTACAGGACCAGTTGGTCCCACTCCAGGGATGCCATGGAGCCATGGGGGGATGCCTTGATCCCGGAGAGCCCAAATCACTTGAGAAGGGGACTGGAGACAGATCTGTACGGTGGTACTAAAGGATGGTACTGTGGAGGTCACAGCTCTCTCTCTCTCTACACACATCTTTGCTCTCATATAAGCCCAGTCTGATAATAGAACCAATGAACCCAACCCATCACTAAAACCTTTCCAAAGGGCAGACCAAGGGGATGCGGCTGCATCCTCCTGGTACCACGGCTCAGCCCATCAGTGGGTTCTGATACCATCCCACTTGGGTGCTGGTGCTCATCCCCTGAACTTCAACAGCCCCGTCCATCCCCAGTCTCACCCTGGGCTTCTCCCTTTTCCCATCTTTTACTGCCACTTCACCCAGGTCGAAGTCAAAGCCGCTTCAACGAGGGGACGGTGCCGCGGTCCGGCGGGGGGTACCGGGAGAGATGCTCTCGCTTACAGCGGGCAGCGATCCCGGGGGATGCTCTGGGAGCTGGGGACCGGCGAACCCCGGCAGCAGCCCCGGGACAGCCCCGTCCTTGCAGCGATTCCCACGGGCCGGATGCGCTTCACTGCGCTCCGACGGCGCCGGGGACATCGGGAGTGGGGAGGACGCGGCCCCGGCGGAGCCCCGCTCGCTCCGGCAACCGTCTGGCTCTCCCTGGTGGCCGCTCAGCCCCGGTGCAGCTCCGCCGGTGCCAGGCCCCAACCCTGTGGTGGCTGGGGGGGGGCACACACCAAATAATACCCCAAAACTCCCCCGGTGCGATGGCGAAGGGGCTGCACAGGAGCAGCCGTGACGCGCAGCCCGGTACCCATCCCACTGCTCCGTGTGTGCATCCATCCATCCATCCATCCATCCATCCATCCATCTATCCATCCATTCATCCATCCATCTGTCCATCCATCTATCCATCTATTCATCCCGCGGGCAGAACCCGGCACAGCTCATCACACCACAGCTCCAGCACACCCGCCCTCTCTTTTACATCCCACTTGGAGCTCAGACACCGGTTTTTCTCTATCCATGGGTGGCTCAGACTGTAATTAAGAGCCCTTCTGGCTGCCCCGGCTCCCAGCTCCTGCAGCCGCTGTTCAAGCAAAGGGAACCTCCTTCTGTCCTCTCTTCTCCTTTACCGGTTCATTTTTCCCCTCCCTTCAGAACACCAGGGGATGACAGTGCTCCAAGCCAGGGGCTTTTGCATTTCTGAGTTGGTTCTGTTAATTGGAAGGAGGGTTAAGAATCTGCAAGGTCGTTTCAATCTACATCTGACCTTCAGAGTAATCCTCTATGCCAACACCAGAGCATGTCATTAAAATGAGGCCCCTCTACCATATCCCGGCATCCCTTTATTCTCTCCTTGTGCACATTAATTGCTCATAAGTTGATTTGATCTCCCTATTCTGCAAGAAGTAAATTGCCCTCTTATTTCGCCATTTTCATCCTGTTTTCTTAATTAGGCCCTTAAAAACCTCCAGGGCCTCAGCCGGGCCACGGGCCTCGTCCTGGGAATAAATTTTGATCTCAGCCTGATAAAGAGTGAGCAAACGCGGAGATTGAACAATGTCATCCTCTCCCCCGCCTCCCGCCGCGCTCTTCTCTTGACATGAAAAGGCTATCAGTTTTTCCCTGTGTTAATATAGGAAATAATTCACACTTCAGGCGTTGTTCTCTATTTAGCGCTCGCACTCCCCAGATAAATCAAATCAGGGAGGGTTGGGGGGGATTTTAAAGGGTCTGAAACTCCTGGCTCTGCCTCCGGCCTCCTCGAGCTCCTTTTTGCTCCCGCTCCTTCTTTTAGTAAACTTCCCAAGATTCGCCCCTGTGGTTTTCCATCCTGGGAAGTCTGGTTTAAGGTGGATTTTCCGTTATTTTCCCTCGTGTGTGTGTGTATTTAACACCGTTGCACAGGGGAGCAGGGGCAGCAGGGAGCTGGCACGTGGCTGTGCGTGGAGGGTCTGCAAACAAAGCATGTGATGAGTTTTGCAAAGCACAGCCTCAGCCCCCAGGACACTTTACAAGGTTATTTTGCCCCTTTGCTGTGAACAGGATATGGGGAATATCCTGCCCCAAACCCTGCCCGCATCCAGGTCCAGGCCCCCCAGAGGGGTTTCACAGCACCCAGGGGTGATGCTGAGCCAGCCACATTGAGACAGGGACAGCAAAGACCCCCAGCCCCATGCCTGCTCCAGGTGCCACCCAACAGGTAGGAAACACACCTGAGCTCCTGGGATGGCTCCAGCATCGCTCTCACCCAGCACAGAGCAGGATGGGTACCACAAACCCCCATTTCCAGCACCATGCTCAGCCTCGGGGACACAGCTCCTTCCCACTCAGCTCTCTGGGGCCTTGTGTCTATTATTAATTAGGGGGCCAAGCCTGGTTCCAATTAAGCCATCAGCAGATAGGTCAGCACCTCTAATTCCCAGCACCGGGAGCTGGGGACCTCCCTGAAGCATCCCTCTGGAGGGACCCCAAATATCCCAAACCACCCTGGGACCAGCTGAACAATGGGAACAGCAGCACCCATACCAGCTCCCAAGGAGTCCCCCATATCCCAAGCAACCTGCTGCAAGGCAGGGATGCTGCAGCAGCCCCAGCTTTGGCATGGCCATGGCATCCCAGGGGGAAGGGGGCTCTGGCTCCCTCCCTCCTGCAGGCCAAGAACAAACAGCCCACACTGCAGCGCTCCAGGATGTTGTAAATAAATATATTTTAATGATTCTTTTTCCATTCCAGTTCATTCTTTTATACATTTATTTATAAAACAGTAGTAAAATTTTTTAATCAGAGCACAGTGCATTAAAAAAAAAAAAAAAAAGGGAAAAAAAAAATCAAACCAACCCCCCAAAAAGATTAAAACCAACAAAAAATAATCCACAACTGTTTCCTCAGGGGAGATGCCACATCCTGTGCTGGCAGCAGACAGTCCCAGAGCAGGATGCCGGCCCCATACGTGCCGGGTACCAGCAGCAGAACCACGACAGTCCCAAGCAAGCAGGGATCTGTATCCCGCCCTGAGGCACCCACACAGCCCCTCTGGTGTCCACGGATCCCCACATCCAGAGGTAATCCCATGTCCTGAGCGCAGCGTGCAGCTGCTGCTGCCCTGCCAAGGGATGCTTCTCTTTACAGGCACTAATGGCAGTGCAGGAAGGATGCCATGGCCTCCCGGGAACACACAATGGGGAACAGCCCCAATCCCAGCTACAGCCCTGATGTCTGCTCCCTTCCCTGCACCCTGAGACACCCCTAATGTGTCCTCCCTTGTCCTTTTCCTCTCTCCTCCCCACCTTCTGCACTTCCCCACACCCTCATGTCCTATAGGCACCTCTGCAGGGGGCACCGGGGCTGTTCCCCACCTCCCAGTCCCAAATGCAGCCACCATGGAGCTTGTCCCTCTTTGGCTGGGCTTTCCCTTCACTGTCCCAACCCGGCAACATCCCCCATCCTTGGTCCAGGATGCTGTGCTATCGGGCAGGATCCCAAAGGGGCCTTCCCTCCTCTCCCTGAAAAAATTCCTGTGGTATTTTCCCTATGAACAGTGCCTTTCCCCCCCCC
>JBCJKH010021257.1:0-30377 GCA_039877255.1 Loriculus beryllinus | reverse complement strand
TAATTTCCCCCTATTTTGGTAATTTTTTTGTCTGTCAGACAGTGATGGTGGTTGGTTTTTTTTTTTTTTGGGGGGGAGTGTCAATGAGCTTTGAATAATCTATTATGTAGTGTACATTACTTACCTAAAATATAAAATATTCTCATATGCCATCCTTAACCATTCAATATATGTTTGTGAAACCTAAAGAGCAATTTGAAACTTAGATATGATATGGCAGAAATGAAAAGTGGCAGAAAATTGATGAATGAAGTTAGGGTACTGGGATTTTAGCTACTTCTATATAGAAATAAATTCATAATTTGAAAAACTAAGTGCTGTGCGACAGAACACCAAGAAAAAGGCTTTTCACTGCAGTAGAATTCTCTTTTTGTTTTTGTTTTCCTCCTCTCACCTTCAGAGAGTTATAAGGGAAGCTGCCACATGTTTCTACCATATGTCTTGTTCTGTTCTGCCTTAATTCAGTGGATAACATATCAGCCAGTCTTCATTTTTACTGTGCTTGTACATCAACAGCAATGTATGGAAAACAGGTTTATGAATTTTCTGACTTTCACAATATTATCAATGGCACTGGCTGCACATTTCTGTAGCTAGTAGATGAGCCCTAAAATTGCTGAGAAACATAGAAATAGGCAGTGGTAGTGTCAACACACAATGGTTTGTTATGGGAACACATTCTCTTCAGTGCTGTATCTAAATTCTTCCGATCAATATGTGATTTGCGGTTCTTCACATACTCAATTATCTCAGGTTTTGAAGATGTTGCCTGAAGACAGCAGAAAGAGTATTGATTTGTCTTTAATATAATACTTTTTGAAAGTGGTGCTTGAAACAATTTCGACTTTAAATGTCATGTTTTCCCATAATTATTTTGATCAAATAAGTATAGCATTTGATAGTTATAGGCACGGGTAATTTTGCCAGTTTTTACAGAAAACATTGCAGGATCTTTGAAGAAAATAGTTGTTTAATCCTTTCTATTTTCTCCATTGCTTAGAATGGAAGACAAGTGATAGTTATAGTACAGTGATCTAATGTAGCCCTAACACACTGATACATTTTGAACTTCTGTGTTGTATGTTTAACTCCAGCAAAGATGAGGGTGATGAAGCACAATCAACAGAGGACACTGAAAAATGGGCATTAAATCACTGATAGAAGTTAATATATTGCAGTGTTTACTGTTTGCTTTTTGAGAGTGAGAAATACTACAAATGCCGCAGTAAATGGAAGCATACATGCTGTGATAAATAGCCATTTTCAGTTCTGCTATTCCACAACAAGTGCAGTCAAAAAATACTCTGAAAGAGTTTCTTTAAGATGATTTGGGAGACAGGGGATCAGAAGAGGAAATAGTGTTTCATTACTCCTTTCTTCAAATATAGCGGGAGCAAACATGACTGTTATCACCACTCCTTTAAATAAAACTTAATTCATTTTACACTCAAAAGTGCATAGATGTCTGCTGCTACTTTTTAAAGATTTCCTCCCTTAGATTCTGTTTTTATTCCTGGTTGGAGACATTTGAAGAGCCAGGTCAGTGACCATGGTTTTTGCAGTGACCTGCTGCTCCCTTACTAGTTTGTAACACAGGACCCTCATTGTTATTGTGCATCAATGTGAAGGGTATATACTCAGGTTAAGGGATCTTGTAAATTGAGTTTTTCAGAATGGCTTTTCCACTCTAGACAACAAAAAATAAATTAGCTTAAATAACCTAAACTGTATTATTAGAAGGTAAGATTCCTACCTCATTTATTTTGTTTCTATAATATGGCATGCAAGTGAACACTTGCTCCCATCATACTTTGCACTGAAGTTATAGCCATTTAGGTGGTAAGTGGATAACACCACTATAATTATGAAAAAGGATTAACATTATTTAATATTATAAATTATTTTCCTTGGTTCAAACTTCCCTCAGCTACTATTTTGGATGGAGTTCAATCTGTCTTCAGGTGTCAGAGAAAGATGGGAATGATAGCACTTTTGTTCCTGCTCAGCTGGAGATAAGCCAGTGCAAGGTTGGAGATGTAGGATACTTCAGTGCCTTGGAAAAGCAGCTGCAACTAATGATGCAGATAGAACTGCATAGCAGGGGAAGATTCCACCTATGCCCCACTCAGTTTTGGACCCTATTCAGGAAAATACTTAAGCACACATTTCCTGCTCCTTATTATGTCCCACTAGAACTTAAACACATGCTTAAGTGTCATCTGGTGCAGGAATGCTTTACTGAACAAACGCATCAGAGAAAGACTTTCCCCACCACCACCCTGCTCCTTTCTGCCTTCCTGCCTGGTGCCTCTGTCAGCACAGCTGCAAGGACGGAGTTCATCTGAGCACGCAGGCAATTAGTTGCACCTGAGGATCACCATATCAGACAACAAAAAAATGTGTTTCCCACAGTTTTGCTTAATGACTGTGCAGTCTACTCAGGGCTTAATGAAGTAAAAGAGAAAAGCTGTTGGTAGCTTCTGCTTATTTTGACACTAATGCCTTAAATTTCATCCATGATATTAGATTATTTTCATAATGAACAGAGGTTATTTGCAAACATACTCCTTTTCACTTTGCATCTTCTGTTCTTTAAAGTCTGAACTGAATGCATATTGAGCTAAACACTGTATATTCCACATTACTAAGCATTCCTGCCTTGACTGCTTGTAAGTAGCGATACGAAGCAAAGGAAGCTCAATTGCTACTCTTTCCTGGAGGGCTAGTTCTACTGGAGATGTTAAATGATTAAAGTACTATAAATATAATCCATAGAAATGTTTTAATGGTTAAAGAGAACTGGCAAAATGGGCTGTACAGCCGAGGTGAGCTAAGTGTAAAGACACCACCTTTCTTTGTCTGGTTTGGTCAAACAGTTTCTTCACACAAATATTGTTGTAGAAAGAAGCTTAATTACCAAATCTCATTCCTTCTGTTCATAATAAAATCTTTATTAAATAAGCACTGGAATAAAGCTAAATTAATCATGAGCAGCCAGATCCACCAAAGCACTTATGTGCAACACAAAAAGCTGCAGCACATAACAGTTAGGCATCTGCTTCCTGTAGCTGCTCCATGCCCTGAGCCAAGATGCCCAGGATCCTGCTGTACTTTATGGAGGCAGTTGGACCTTTTGGAGTGAGGCTCATAATGGGTTTGACAGCTGAGGCGGAAAATGCTAATGTTAGTAGTGAGAAATTGCTGGGGACAAAAAAAGTGAATCTTAACCTGGGTCCTTCTTGAAAATCAGGGAGATCCTAATGGAGTAATGGATAATAAAGATGGTATGGAGGGTGAAGCTCATCTGTAACCCTTCAGACACAGAAGGGATCTGCATGACACCTGCTTGAGAGTCCCTTAAAGCTCATCTTTGTACAAAGTGTGTAGTAGATCAATAAAAAAACCACAGTTCCTCACTGTCTGCTGCAGCCTCGCTCATCTAGAGAGCAGTGAGGAGCAGCAAGAGCAAGAGCTGTCCTGCTGCAAGGTTGTAAGCTCAGGCAACACAGTGTGTGCTGCCAACTGCATCAGAGATTTCTTCCTTAGGCAGTGACCTAAATTCTACATTTGCCCATCTGAAAAAAATGAGAATAATGATTATATTTTCCTCAGATGCTAAGTGCTAACTACTTTTTTTTCCTAAGTACTGTACTCACCATACCGTAAGCCAAAACCAAACTTGATTTTACTTTCCTGTCATCTCTGTTTAGTAAACACCTGCAGCTTAGTTTTGCTCAACTATTCATCACATTTCTACTCTCATACATTTCTGGTTTTTTGGCTTAATTGTGAATTGAACTATTTCAGCCATCAGTTCTTGAACAGCACAGAGAATAAAATGCATATTGAAATTCAAAATGCATATTTAAACCACTCGGAATTAACAGACTGAGTATTAATTACTGATTTCCGTGTAGATGTATATTTGTATATATTTACACCTATTTACCTACATACATTTATTTATATAAATATATATATTCATTTGCATATGGTTATAGTATGACTAGCTGGTCTTAAAATGCTTAACTATAAGCAGAAATTCACAATAAAGCAATATTATCAAATTAAACACATTAATTAAATACATTAATACTAAAGCAGTCACTGCATGAACACAAATGCATTTAGCTTCCACTTTAATAAATATAAAGCATTTTTACTTCAGAATATACTAGGTATACACTTACGATAATAACAGAACCTTAGCTTTAAGCTAATAATGTATTTAAGAATATGGGTGATTGTACTTTATGATGAGGTCCTGCAAAGACTGAGGCTCATATGCTTAAATTTAAGCACTTGCTAATGTAATTTACAAACTAGGAACTGAACTAATGCTTTAACCCATCTCCTATTAAAAAATTAATACATTTTATTTAAATTAAAAAAATATTTCTAGGATTTAGAAATCAGTTGTGCAAACTTCAGGACTCACTGAAAATCAAGTATTTTTTTATTAGAAGATTGATAGTCTGAATCATTTCTGTGTAAACAAGAAATTTTTCATGCTAGTAACCTTATTTTACTCAATGGTAATGTTTCTGCTAAAGTAATGTGACAAGAATTTGTGGAACTATATCTAAAACTGAAGTGTTCTGTATTTTTGCCATTGTGGACATTGATGTAAAATATTAAAGACTCAGCACTGAACGTACTGCCATATGTGAAGAGTACTAAAATAAGGTCTGGATGTTTCACTAACCCAGATTATAAGGAAAATAAATTTTTTGTTTAAGTCTAGATTTATTACGGATTTTTTACATCTAGTATTTAGGAAAAAGTTATTTTGCTACATGCATGGTTTTAAATTATTATTAATTATTACATTATTTTTTAAAAAAAATATGTTAAGAAGAGTACAAATCTCAAGCTAAGACATTTTGTAAAAACAAAAAAAAAGCTGTTACGAGACTGTTTCACTACCAATAATAGTTGTTGGTTGGTTTGTGTGGAGTTTTTTGATAGGAAATAGGGCAAAACTGTATTTTGTGGTTTGTTTTACATTAATAAAAGTGACTAATGACTAATGGTAACGCTGATGAAATTGTTCCAGGAAAAAAAAATTCAGCTTGAGCATGTTTAAAGATAACTAGTTCATGTACAAAGGAATTCATCTGCCATTATTTTAATCGAAGAAATACCAGAGTATTTTCCTGAGCCTAAGAAACACCTTGAGCCTGACCTCTTTCTGCTCCAAGACTTGGGCAGCTTATGCAGTACAGGGGTAAAATATGAACAGAAATGGCAATTTTTTGACTGTGGGTCAGAACACAAAGCGTGCCCTTTTTCCCTCTGGGCTTTATCTGGAGGCTTCACAGGGCAAGAGTGGGATGTGGTAGCACTGCCAGATTGGGGTGTGGACCAAGGGCAGCTGTACCACAACTCAGGAACAAGCAGGCATTTTTAAGGGATCCCGACTGTGAACATGGTACTGATGAACTGGGGCTAGTCTCAGGTTAGAGCTTCTATGCATGACCAGTAAGAGCAGAGGTGCAAAGACCATGACCCTTGTTACCGTACTGGCACCACTTGCCCTGGGACAGTGCACTGCTGAGCGGGTCTGGTGACCTCTGTTCCCATACTGGCATGTGTTCATTCCCAGCAAACACCTGGTGGATATTCCAGTTGAGATAATTTAAGCAGATGGAGGTAAACTGTAGATATGTTTTTCTGCACAAAACATTTCCAGAAGTTCACAAATTGATATTTTTCTACAACAAAGTTAGTTTTTATATTTAATATTACACTTTTAGTATCATGATTGGCACTGAAGAAGAGTAAAAAAAAGAGGCAAACATAACCTGTTTTTTTCTGTATTTAGAATAAAACTGAACTTTTTAATTAATTACTACTTTGCTTAATAGTACCTGCTTTACGCCATGTTTAAACTTACGTTTTAAATAGCCTATATTCTAATGAAGAGCCACAATAGTTTTTTCTGTTACTATTCCACTCTGTAAACCCATTGTATCTATTGAAGGGTAGAACAGGGAATGGAATGAAGATATTTCCCCAAGTGAAGAATAGAAAGAGCTATCTCACCTTCTGTTTTTTTTCTCATTAAGATTGATCTTTGTTGTGGCTTATGCAACATCGTAAATTGCAAAATGAGGTGGACGTATTAATCCCTAAAAATATTGGAACTTGTTTTTCATTTCCTTCCTCCGGTTTCACACTAAATGAACTACAGTGAGTTTGGAAGAATACAAAATTAATATGCATGGCATAATATCTTGAAATACCAGGTTCATCCTGCCCACCATATCAATTAAAAAAATATGAAAATTTGCTATTCTCTACTGCTGACAGTGCAAAAGGCAGCAGGACAAGTTTACACAGATTCTAACATCTTCTAACTGGTTTTGAGAAGATGCAGAAGTGCAGAAGCTTAAGAGCAATTTTAAGAGCAAGAGACTGACTAGTCATGAAATTCTCACAGATGTTGATAAATATTAACAGCAAAATAATAGTTTGCAGTTTTGTTTGCTGCTCCTAAACATATACTAAATGATTTTTTTTAAAAAAGAGTAGGCTAACATTACTGAAATATAAAGTTTGTTAATTAAAATAGAAAATTAATCGAGGATCACTTTAAAAAGCACAAACACACCTGACAGCTGCATCTCTTGAAAAAAAACCCTACAGTTTTACATGGATCAGTTGCTAGGGGTGATCTAAACCAACTAAGTGTTTGGAGCAAGTATTTTTGAACAATGTTAGCAAAAATATCTCTGTTTTTTCAGTAAACTGAAAAGTTTTGGGTTTGTTTCTCTTTTGAGCAGTTCCTAGCTTAAGCTTGCAGATGTATTTTTAATGAGAAAGAACAGTGGTGTCAAAGTATTTCCAGGGAGCATAATCTCAGCAAAGTATTCCTTCAAGACATCGTTGCTCTTCATGGACTGCATTAGACTGAGCAAGACTAAGTAGTGTAGACTCTCACATAGGCTGAGGGGAGAGTTGTGTGTTTCACCAGTGACATGTGGAAAAGCAATCAGACACTGGATTACATGGCTGTCACTGTCCATTTGCCTTCTTTATCTCTACTCACTCTAAGCTCTTGCAAGGCCTCACTGATAATAATATTGCAGCACAGAGCAAGACAAAAATGTGCAAGAAATAATGGTTTTGGCGTATTTAGATTTATGTTTGCAACCTATTTGCAAAGCAGGTTTGGTTTTTTTTTATTCTGAATACAGTTCTTCAGTTTATACTTGAAGAAATTTTTGCTAATTATAAAGTTTATCCTTAAACTGTTGGAAGGTTTACGTTGTTCATGAATCACCCTTTGATAAAGGTGACTGGCCACCTACCAATACATATCCTATCACTTCATTTTCCAATCAGCTTCAATAATCTTTGTATAGAGTCATTGTATTTGTAAATGCACCTACATAAATTTGAGGAACTGGGATGTTTAAAGAAGTGGAATGCCTGCTGGCTGGGGGACACAGATTTCCCTGCACATATTTTGCTGCAAAGTCTAGGTGTGAACTTACCAGTTCACATGGCTGCGGCCTACTCTTTCAGTAGTGTGATTCGTAAAAAACAGATTAAAGCTAGCGTCTTTATGCTTGTTTCTGTCTCTTCATCAGCAAAGTAGACATATCTCACAGTGAGAAACCAAAGAACTAAAGAATTTTAGGTGATTTTTTCATACTCCTACCTGCCCAAGAAAAATCATTTGGCTATACGTACATGTAACATTGAATAAATAATAATAGGATAATAAATAAGATATATAATGTGATAAATATGTGGATATATGATAAATAATAGGATCTTGTCTTACTGTGCAAGTAGGAAAACACAAGCCTCTATATACTATATACTATATGCAGAACAAATTTTTACACCCAGTCAAAATGTATCATACAGTAAGTAATTGTCTTAACTCTAGATGCAAGGCCTGCCATTGACAGATTGAATTTTAGTGTTTTGGGACAGAATTTTGCAACTGTTTGCCATTACTTCAAACCAGCAGTAGGTAGTGCCGTCTTCAGTAAACATGGCGGGGGGTGGGGGGTGAGGGGCTGGTTTGTTTTGCTTTGCTTTACTCTAAACATGAACAACCACTGATAGGTTTAATTTTTTTGAACAGAATAAAACTCTGTATCACTGTAATTATTTTAGATTTTGTGAGTCATTTTGCATTAATTTTAACAAAGATGATATATGCACTGGACGGATCTTCACAGTAACAACAAATTCAGTATAAGAGAAAACTAACATGCTTCTAACACATAGAATCTTTACGTCTTGTTTTTTTCTTACTGCACTTGTAACGTTTATAACTTAAACAGTAGATGTTCATTAGAATTACTTCAGTGGTCACTAAATTAAATATCTAAACAGAGAGAAATAATTATATAAATATCTATCTGTGTCTTTTAGCCTGTTACATAGAAAATATCACAAGCTACAAATACTGCTTGGTAAATGCCGTAGCTTAAGAGTCAAACAACTGACCTTTCTCAAAGCTTTTCCCATTGACAGCATAGCATTTGATGGAATAAATCATAATGATTTTGGCTTTGTATTCATAAGGGAGTAAAAGATGATTACTTTCTGTGGAAATGAGCAGAAAAGAACTCTGTGTCCTCTGCAGCTGATGAACAACCCCCAGACCAGTATAGCGTGCTGGGGACCATAAGAAAAAGACAGGATTATCTGTTTCAGCCTCTCTCCTTGTACTTTTTTCACTGACCCTTGACTAGTAAGGACCTTTGACTGCAATATAGGGACCAGCTAGTAATGTATCTCTCAGAGCCAAATCTGCTACTTTGATCTTTTCCATTTTTGCTTTGCAAGTTCAAGGTAACTCTTTCCCTACAGAAAAATGCTCAACAGCTCTCTGAGAAAGTTATTTGAAACAAGCAATGTCTGTTTAATATAATGTTTGCCTTAAATTAAAATGTAATACATTGCTAACTTGAATATCAAACCAAGAAACTAAATTTGAAAAAAATGCTTTTTCTCAGGGTGCCTCTGAAATTTTGTGGTGGAAAGTTCCTTACTGGAGAGATAATAAAGCTCCTATATGGATTTTTAGTACCTTGGATTGAGGAGGAGCAGAGAATAAAATATTTCTTAAGCAGTATATCTGAAGACTTTGTATATTATGTATATGTGTCAGGAGGAAAAAAGGAAAAAGTCCCAAGAAGACAGAGCCTGTAAAATAGTCAATTTGAACGTCAAAGTGAAGTTTCTTACAATACTTTTACTAAGGCTTTAATCCTATTTTCATTATCTTAACTGAGTGTGATGCTTCATTTTGCTGGGAGGATTTGCACTGCAGTAAATCACACACCTCATTTTTATTTTTCCTCCTGATATTTATTTCACATTTTTCTTCATTTTAAAGTCCCTATTTTTCTCACAGTTAGCAGGTCAAATCCACCTCTCATTTAAATCAAAGTTTTCCACTTTGGTGGGAATTGAGTTGAACCTATATTCCCTAAGTCATGTCAAATTGTTAGTCTTTATCCTTGAAGTTTTCACCCTTCTAACACTTGCAAGAACTCTTTACTTGTTCCTTGGCAAAACCTTTTTGTTCATACACATCTTCCCATGAAAACACCTGCTGTCATTCTAAATATAGTACTTAGCTCTTCAGATAGAAGACATTGTGGCAACAAATTAAGAACCAAGAAAGCAGTTTCCAAGCTACGTGTATCTTTGGTCTCATCCAAGTAATTCATTCTGTAGTTTACATCATTAGAAAGCTTGCTAAAAAGAAGAAATTAAAATAATTGTCTTCTGTAATTACTAGGAGAACATGCACTCAGGAAAACTTCAAACTCACTTTGTGATACCAACATTGGCAACACAATGATGAAGAGGAAGTCTTTCACAACCAGACATTACCCCATCAATCATTTTGCAGTCAGAAGAAAAACTGACTTTGTCATGATATGGTTCTTAAAGCAAAAGTAATAAATTTTATACAAACGGCAAGCCTACAGCGTAGCTAATTTATTCATTATCCATCCCAGAAAAATAATTAAGTCATGCTTTCTTTCCTGGCTCTTCATTACAGTTTAGCCTTTTTCTGCAGCAGTCAGTGACTGAATGCTTATTAAAATAAATTAGCTGCAAAACTTTTAACTCTGTCTTAAGGAAAAACTAATCCACTTTTCTAGTGGAAGCAACATTGATTAAATAAACCTAGTTTCATGCCGAGCCAACTAATTCCTTTAGCCACAGTTTCCAATCTTAAATCATGTTGTATCTGTATTAGTTTGAGATGTATATAATGAGCTGTGGGTTTATAATTGGTATTAACCTCTTTCTGTAGGCATTTTGGGGTTTTTTTAGCCTGGGTGATTTTAGTTATGGAAAGAAATGACTGTGCACCCTATAGCACTCATGTATTTTATTCCAGCATGCACACATACACTCATTCACACATACTCTGTTATTCCTCTGATCCAGCTGTTTAGGAAAGGCTGCCTTGACATGAAGTAACTACAGCTGTGTCAAACTTCTTCAAAGTTGAGAAATAGGATGATCATTTTAAGAAAAAAGCACTTACAAACTTGCTCATATCTCAGAAATATGGAATGCTGGCCATTTAAAATAACATTTGAATCTAATCCACAGAGAAGCTGAACTGATGGAAACAATTCTCTCAGATTCTGGATTTTGCTTAAGAACTACATTGTACAAGGCCAAATATTGCAAAATGAGCAAATAAAGTTGAAGGGATTGTCACTTTAAAACCTATGTAAAATTGCCCACATCATTACTTTTACTAAATATATGGGTGCCTATGTTAAAAAATAAACATTTTTTAATGCCACCAGCAGTGGTCAGCCAACAGTTTGCTTAGTAAGACAATCTAGTGACGGGTCAATCAGATCACACACTCAGAAGTTCCCACAACAAAAGAGATAATAAGAATCTGAAGTGAGATAGTCATTAAATTAATATAATAATTAAACTAGGGACAGATCCATCACCCCCTTCCCAAGACCAACCTTGTCACACGGCATCAGAGGGGCTGGCTGATGCACAGGCACAGCTCAGCAGCAACTGCAGCCTGAGGGAGCTGACGTCCTCTGCTCACACAGCAATCCCCCCTGCACTGGTGCACTTCCCATGGCTCTGAATATTTATAAAACCCTCAGCCTCATCTTCAGCACCCCATTCAGCTCCTCTGCACTAGGAAAGGGATTTTTGTAAAGAACCCATGTACTTCATGGATCTTAGTCCCTGCAGTCCCTCATTACCAGATGCTAAAATTTCTCAGGATGGCACAATACCATTTTACAGAGCAGCCAAACAGCCTACTGTTTGAGGTTGGCTTTTGTCCCAGCGCACAAGAACCATTTTGGTGAAAAAGGGAAAAGAAAATCTCTTCTGCCATGTATGCTGATGGGACCAACTGCACTGGAGGGTAGAAAACCTGCAAGGGGCAACTCCTTCAGATTACAAAAAGCCTTCCTGCTGCAGGGCATGCTCTCAGCTAATCAGCATAATGAGCTCATTGCTCATCAGCAAAACAGCTGGGCTGCCTGAGCGCTAGGGGACCTCACTCGGACAGGTAGCACAGGGGTACAGGAGCTGTCGCGCCACTGGGACAGGAGGGTCTGGCGCTGCTCAGGTGGGCACTTTGTCTCCCAGCGCAGGCACCCATCCATCTCCCTAATGTAATCTGCAAGACCACAGCACTCCATCCCACTCAGGCACTCTTCAAACTTCATATTTTAAAAAACAGAGGTGCTGCAAGACTGGCAGAACAGAGGGAGGAAACGTTTTCTTTACTGTCAGTGCCCATGTTTCCCCACCACTCCCCCCTACCCCCCCGTCTTTCATTCACTTCTCTTCCCTTTTTCTGTTCAGCTCATTTTATCTTAGCCAGGCTGCAAGCACAAGGGTGGGAAGGGAATATGTCTGGTCTGACAGAAAACTACTCTTCTGTAGACAAGAGCCCACTCAGGGACTCTGGCTAAGAAACTGTTCTACGTCTTGTATTAATAATATCTTTGGTCTTTGTACTGTGATTATAGCTGTATCACACAAATTATACCTATCCATATGTTTTTTACATAACAGCAAACACTGATAATTAATTGAAACAAATCGGTCTAAAAAATTAAAATTTTACATATACTAGTTGTAAGCAGATGATTTTGCGTGCATTTGTCTTTGTAGGCAACACATATTCAAGAACTTATTTTTGTATATTTGTATATTTGTTTGGCTATGCCAAAAAATTGTTCAATTGCTCTGCATTTACACCAGAGAATTAGTCACTGAAAGTAGCTTACCTATCTCAGTTGAAACACAGGAGCTAAGACAGATCTGCTTCAGAGTTTTTATTTATAGTAATACATTTAGTTCTTCTAAGAGTTTATTAGAAGAAAATATATTTGCTTCATTGATACAGAGAAGAAATTCACAACTTTCTATAATTTGTTGCTAATATTCTTGAGTGAAAAATCCCCAATTTTTAGCTACATGTGTATTTTGATAAGAACATTCAAACTTGGTTTGTGTGTTTTATCTAGTGACAACTGGAAGCCTGTAATAAGCTAAATGAAAGAAAAAATTTCCTCTCTGTAATAGGTTTACTAGAGATTCTCACATCAATGACAACTCATTTAAATTGATATATGGCACTGGCTTTCTGTTCCTTAACTGAATAATCAAAAATCTTATAAGTAATTAGTCTTCAAGGTAAAAAAACTTTTATTACTGTGTGTGTAACAAAACAGTGTTGTTAAGTAAAACCTTCAAAGTATTCTTTTCAGCATAAAGTAAAAATCATTAGTTTCTAGTAGACCTACATGTTACACTTTTCTCAGCATAAGTCCTGTGTGAAAGCAGATGTTAGACAGAGAGCCATACAAGACAGTAAGGATTTTTTGCAATGCTTTAGTCAGAATTAGGTTTTGAAAGGGTACTGTTTCTAAGAACTTGGTTGCTGACACTGGGATAAAAGTCCTGAAAGAAAGGATTACTCTGCAGGCTAAGTGACCATTTTGTTTTCAGCCTGGTTTATGCACCTAAATAGAACATGTTACACTTTAAATATATGCAGAGTTTGCCTAAGTTTTGGCAGCTGCTTTAAGAAGTGTGAACTGTGTTGGTGGACTAAGCCATCAGAAGAAGGAAAACAAATGCCTTTATACATTCATTGTTAACTAAATAGTTTCATCAGTGGGATTTTAATTAATACATTAGTTTGCTACAAATATTTACAGAATTGAACTCTAAAATTATTAACCAAGTCTAGGCAAATGAGTGCATAAATAAAAGTGTCATAATAGTCACAAATACATGCAAACAGACACAAACATTATACATAAACCTATTACACAGAATTGTGGATAAGCAGTAACAGTCTTCAGGCCAAGCTTCAGAGGTCTGATAGGAGAAGTTACCTTCTTACATTGAAAAGTGTCCTGTGAGATCATAGAAACAACGGATGACATGACTGGGACTGACATTTTATTGTTCATAGGGCATACGTTTTCCCAAAGTACTTTACATTTATATTAGAATATAAGGTCCTCCCTTATAAAATTTGTGTTGGAAGTTAGCGAATCAAACATGAAACAGTGAGGTGCTGCAGTAAGAGAAAGGATTATTGTGTATTATTTATTCTAAGTCTGACAATTCTCAACAAAGAACATACTTGGACAGTCAACTTTGTCTATAACCTTTTCAAAGAGGTTTTTTTTATGCCCTCTTTCAAGCATACATTAAATTTCATCAACTTTTTCACCCATGTATATGCTATTGTCCCCTGTTAGTGAAGCATTTAAAATGTTACTTTTATTCAGCAATTGGAAATCCATAATTAGCTTTTTAAAGGAAGGTAGGTGAGAATGTGCAGTATATTCAAAGCACATTATGTGATTTCTTTTATTACAGTTTCTCAGATTTTACCGAAATTATAGAAAATAAAAGAAGTAAAAAGCAGGATCATTATCAATCAATAACAAGAGGCAGAAGGCTATCAAATGCATAGCTTTCAGATGATGCTTTTCTCACTTTCCCATAAGTAAATACATGTACCAGTCATAGAATCATAGAATCATAGAATAGTTAGGGTTGGAAAGGACCTTAAGATCATCTAGTTCCAACCCCCCTGCCATAAGCAGTCATAAAATGTACAAGTCTACACTTAAAAGAATGGCACATGAAAATTTTCAGTTTTCTGAAAATAACAACCAATATTATAAATCACTCATTTTACATTTTATGTGGTTGGGGAAGGAAGTCCAGCTATCACAATTTCAGTGTTAAAATTCTGCTGGAACAAACCCTTGGAGCAAGAAAGATCACTACCAGAGGCTACTGAAAAGCAAAAAAAATTCACTGCCACAACAAAGATTCAGAAATGTTCTTAATGCATAAATTTCCCATAAAGCTATTAATGTCCACAGGAGGCCAAGTTCTTTCTTGGACTGGCAAGAGACAAAAAAACCACTCACCTGCATAATAATCATAATTATCACAGAATAGGTACATTTATGTGATTCCTGAAAACCCAAGTAATATTAGTGCACAATTCAGAAGAACACAGTAAGAGGCAATTCCTGCCCTAATCTGTTAGTAAGCTAAATACACAGTGTACAGGGTGTGAGGAGGAAAGTATTACTCCTGCTTCAGAAAGGCGCAACTGAATTGGAGATGATGATGTTGGAGGGGGCTTGTTTTGTTTGTATTGTATGGCAAACAGAACATAAGTTAACAGAAGACAAATATCATACTGGGGATGTAAAACCAGAAGTAGCAGCCTTGAAGACATAGGAAAGAAGTCTCTCTCTCTCTTACATGATTTTGCCTAGGTCTCAGCTGGAACACCATGTCCTATTTCAGACACTAAATTTCTAGGAAGAATTTGTCAGCTGGAGACACGAAAAATTTACTGCTTTAACTCTAAAAATCACTCTTCTTCTCAAAACAATGTTGAATGCTTTTCTGAATCTGTGGTTAGTAATAAGTAGCTTTGGACATGCATATTCATACACACTTAGCAAAAGACAAATACTGGTCAGCACTGCAGTCTTGCTCATTTGCCTGCCTCCCCCAGCTCCCACTTTTTTGCCCCAAAACCAGGCAAACCCATATGACTGGATGCAAACCTACAAAGAATTAAGGGTGCTTTTTACTTTTTCTTTTTTTTTTTTTCCTTTATCTCTCAGTTGGCATGTTTTATTTTACAATAGATTGTGAAGGGGCTGTGAAGGAGAAAGGTTACATGGAAGTTCTATTTGGAAAAAAATACCTTGTTTCTTTTCTAAAGATAGTATAAATTCTACCTGAAATATTTGATGAACCTAAAATTGAAATGTTCAATATTACACAGAGCAGAAGATAGGAAAATACAAGAATTGTGATCCTAGAATAGACATGGAACAACTTAAAGTGCACTAAAACAAATAGGTGCGTAACCACAAGGTGAACTCCATGCAGTTCATGCTGGGACACTTGAATTACACCAGCTTAAGATAAGATTCCAGCCAGTATAGCTTTTTGGGTTGTTCTGGGGTTTGGAGGGGTCTTTTTGAGACTGGGTAAACAGGCAGGATATCAAGATTGTTGAAGGGCAAACTTGGTTCTGAACTTGAAACATAGAGAGGGGAAAGAAAACTTGAAAGAAGAGAAGGTAACAAAACTGTACACTGGTCCAGTTAACATCCAGTCCAAGAAAACTTCTGTAGCAAGGAATTTGTCATTACTTGGAAGGTAATGGGATGAACTGCAATCAGTGCCTTTGTCAAGAGGAAACTGTATAAAATTAATTTAATTTTGTTTAACGCAAGGGTGACATGTATTTATACAGAAGAAAAGCAATACTTGTACTAGACATTCTCATAAGTAAGGTAAGTGACATATGTTGATGAAAAGAGTGTTAGATTAATCCAAGATCTGATAACTGAACTCCAGAATGAGATATTAACATTCATTGTCAAAATGGATATTCTGCAAGCGTCTGTCCTGACTTTGCTTATCTCCACTTTCATTAATGACTTGGGGAATAGAAAGGGTTGTCACCAAGGCAGACAACAGGAAACTACAAGAAGTATACGCATGCTAAAAACAGATCAAAATGAGAAGTGGGACCAGCGTAATGGTTTAGGGGTCAGAAGGGGGAAACAACAAAAGGAAAACAGAATTTCAGTGAGAATGATAAGAAAAGAAAAACCCCACACCTGCAATAGGCTAGGCAACAAGTAAAGCCTGCTCTTCAGCAGTCTGGAGGGTATAAAGCATTGCAAGTTCAATATGGGACAAAAGACAAACAGCACAGTAGAGTGTAGAAGTATAGCCTGCACAATAAAACAATCTTCTATTTAGCATTTGCAAAGCTGCAGGTATACTACAACTGACTGCTGCTATTCTGTTTCCAGAAAGATATGAATGTTTGGAAAGCATCAAGAACAGTTAGAAGTCTGTAAAACGTATCCTCACTTAGCCTAAAGAAAAGATAACTAATAGAACATGGCAACAGTCCTCAAGTCCATCAAAGCCTGCCAAAATGCAGGAAGAGTCTGTTCTCCAGTATTACTATGGATAGTAATAGGAGTAGAAAGCATAATTTGCAGCAACACAGAGTTGGATAAGATACTATGAACATTTTTAGCAATAAGAATAATGAAGCTCTGCAACAGAATGTAAGAAACTTGACAACTTCATCATTAACCTTTAGGAAAGGTGTACAGGATCCATACTACTACAGAAGCTCATGAAAGTCAGCAGGACAACGCCAAAAGCAATAATACATGTGTGCATAGTTTCTCTGATGAAGGCAAGTGCTGAACCCTGTCAAAATGGTTCATGCAATAAGCCTAGAGTTGGGAAATCAATAATATGACTTGTAATTACAAAATGAAGAAAAAAAAAAAAAAAAAGAAAGCCCCCCGCCAACAGACAAAAACATGAAAAAAACCCAACAAACACACACACACATGAAAGAAACCCAAACCAAAACCAAACCACAAAACCATCCCTGTATCTGTGTCCTGTGGGTCAGATAGCCTGCTAGATAGTACTCTGAATCAAGACATCCCTGTGTCCTAGATAAACATGGCATCCACCTAATGCAACTTAATACTTAAGTGAGCACTGGAAGACTAACATGTAAGTAATTGCCTAAAACATTAAAATAGCAAATAAGTTATCAAATGTGTAAATGCTTATACTTATAAAAAAAAAAATCTCCCTGCCTACCTGCTATACTAGAAACCTGAAGGAAATACATACTGCATATTTATGAGGCTAGTTATCTAGCTATTGACAGGCAAAATATCTGCAACATAAAATTCTAACTATGACCAGAATGGAAACTTTAAAGCTTTCCCTTCTAAAACACATATTTGGAGCCAGTTAGCAATATTTAGGTTGGTGACACTCATCCTATGACTACCATACCAAGAGGACCACAGACATCCCAGCTTCCAAAAGTCTGTCCTAATTCAGCCTTACTGTGACAGCACAAAACTATTTTATTGATTTCAGTGTTGTATGCTTTAATAAGTTTGGACAGTTAGAAATGTATTTTCAGTTCCTAATATAAAAATCTATGACCATTAGCATGCCTGATATTATCAGAACCATTTGCTGCAGACCTTCAAATGAAGATCCAAATCAAAAGAGAACAATGATGTATCTGAATTACTCTAGTGAGTTTGAAAGTCTTAAGAATGTATTTTCAGTGTATCCAAAATAGAATAAAAAAATAAAATCCACAGTTAGTTCATAGGTTAAAAAATGAAGAGGACTTAAACACAACAAACTACGTAGAAATATACAATATACTAAGAAGTCTGCTCTAAATTATACGCACATAACAGAATTCTACTTTCAAGAAAACGATGGGAGCCTATCATTTGTCTTTAAAACTGAGCTAGAAAAATAAAGAAAGGAATTGTAAAGAGCAATTCTGCATTGCCAGGATAATGGCTAAGAAGATCTAATAGGCTTTTTCTACCTCTTATCTCTTATTTTGATTACTTCAGTGTGAAGTCATCTACGGGGTCCATCTGTCAGAGAAGGGAAAGAACATCTTTGGTCACAGGCTTGCCAAGAAGGCTTTAAACTAAAGTTGCCTGGGGAGGAGAACCTCAATCCATCCCAGTTTGATGCCAATGCCAAAAAGAGATGCCCAGAGACTGCAGAAGGATCACAGGCCAGCAGGAAAGCACCTGAAGAGCAGCACAAAGGAATTCCAGCCACTCCAGCCCTTAAGTCAGCTTCATCAGGAGCCCAACTTAAATGTTGGTATACAAACACATATTGCATGGGGAATAAAAAAGAGGAGTTAGAGATGCGTACATGCCTGCAGGGCTATGACCTTATTGGCATCATGTAAATGTGGCTAGAGTGTTGGAATGGAAGGACAGAGGTTCTTCAGGAAGGACAGACAGGAAAGATGAGGAAGGGGTGTTGCCCTCTATGTCAATGACCAGCTGGAGTATATGGAGCTCCACCCAAGGATGGATGAGGAGCCAGCCAAGAACTTACACGTCAGGATTAAAGGGAAGGCAGGGACAGATGACATTATAAGTGGGACAACAAGTTGTTCTGTTTTACCACACACACAAAACTGCAATTTTATACAGACTTTTCATAGAGTCCATAATATTTTTGGTATTAAATTGCAAAAGCACTACAGAAAACTGAAGCTGTTTAGAGATATCAGAATAATTAATAATGTGTTTCTTCTAAATGTATATTACATAACTTATAAAAGCAGGAAAAATGTTAGTTTGTAGCCTTAGAGCTGCTTTCTAGAGTTAAAACGTACATTGTGAAGGGTATTTGCTGGCTGCATGAAAACAGGGTAACCAGCGTACAAGTTATAGAGGCCACAATTCAGTACAAATGCAGTTTGAGTAGCTGTGAAGTTTGGCAGATGATACAGATACAGTGATAATGAAAAACAAGTTTTGGACTGCATTACAAGAACTGTGTGTTTGTGAACAGTAAATGAGCAATTTACATAGTATTGGGTGGAAAAAAAAGCAGTACTCATCAGAATCAGCTTTTTCGCATAGGCTTCAGTGCGCAGGCTGAATAATTGTCTCATCGTGATAATAGCCTTTATGATAACCATGATCTCACCATCGCACTCAAAGATCCAAAATGCTGCTGGTACTCTTACAATTACAAGGCACACTCAATTTTTTGAATTTGAAGAATATCCTACCCTTGGTGGTTAAAGCAGGCAGGCTGTAATCTCATTATATTTCATGTTTTTGCTTTTAAAACACAGAACCTGTAAATTGTTTTTACTAGACAGAAAATCACAGACTGGAATTGCTATTGTTATGAAATCACTTCCCATTATCCCATTAATTCAAAACAAATAGCAGCGTTGACAGTAGTAATAAAACTAGCTGTATGCACCTCAAAGAAAATAAACATTGAGATACAATTGTATTTTCTTTAGCTCATTTTTTCCACCTACTTTCAGCTTCAGCAGGTTACAGTGTACTCTGCACTGGGACCAGTTGATTAAACATGCCTTTTGACACCACCAGTTCCCTCTCCATCCTATCTTTCTGGCAGCCTGGAGCCATCTATTTGTAAGTATAGTTATATTGTTTTTTCTAGTTTAACAAAGCAGTGAAAATCAATACCAGCCACATGCCTGGTTAAGCATGCAAACCCAGACAAAAAGAAAACAACCATTCACCAGTATTCCATCAACAATATCCAAGGCAAAATCCTAGGTATGAGAAAGAAAATCAGATGACGGTTTCCCATTCCTGATGGATAGAAGCAAGAAGAGCACCCATGCTGCAGTGTACTCCTACTATGTACTGACAAATGATCTGCCTTTGTCTCTTCTAGAAAAAGGTGGAAACTACTGTCTCCATGATAAACGTGTTACGAACAGCATATTCACATAACTGAAGCATCTCTTTTTGCCTTACTAATGTATCTATGTACTTAGTGGCATAGTAACTGAGTTCACCCACAATGATAGGCCAAGGGAGAGAGAAGCACTTTAACTTCCAACAACTTAAAAGCACTGGACAAGATTTTTCATGAGTATAAACTGGTGACAGAGAAGTCTGTGAACTACTGCCAGCTGGATTTCTATCCTACAGCCTCCTTCAACCTCACTCCCACCTGCTTTAAGCACTGGATACTCAGCGTCACCATCCAAAACTTTACAAAAGTGTATCTATTCTGTTTAGTTTCTTATGGCACATGAAGTCTCAGAAGGCAGAGTGTTATTGCAGAAGGGAACATCTGCCACAGTGCCAGCATGTGCCAGTTCCTGGAAGGCTGCTGGAGCCAACTCTGGGTCAGCCCAACCTCCACAACAAAGGCTGGCTACTGCTGACTGTCTACAGAAAAAAGAAAAGCTCTCTGGCAGTTTGTTGCTGTGCTGTCTGGAGTATGGACAGGCCTGCCAGTACATGAAAGATACAAATAGAAGCCATTCTGAAGGATACGCCTTTGTCCTTAAAAAGACCCTAAAATTATTACTATATGTATTACACTTTCAGTTGGATGTGCATGTTAATTCATTCCATGTGTATTACAGGTACACCGTCCAAAACCACACAGCATTTTCCAAATTTAAACAATTCAAATTTAAACAAGTTGTTCCCTGAAAGGCGGAGCTGATTAGGTTTAATTTTCCATAACACCTTTTGATCACGTCTCCTCATTACTCCTTGCACAACTTGAGGTCCCCACCACTCCTTTTAGGCTACTGCCACTGCTGCCCTGCTGGTTCCTTCCAGCCCTTCCCCAGTTACCAGGTTGTCTGCCCTCAGCATGCCTCCAGTTTCTTTCCCACATCACTAAACCACCACAGACTGCAGTCCTTTTTCACGTTCCCTAAGGCTCTCAAGGTGCCTTTTATGATTGTTTAACCTTCACTTCCTTGGGAAACTAGAGTTAAACTAAACACGCACATGCACAAACTGAAAAGCAGAGGCATCATGGAAAACCTAGGTCTCTTGTTAAAAATGTAGAAAGAACAAGTCTTTCTCTGTACTTCCATACTTCACCACTACAGCACAGTTACAGCAACAGTGGGGACAGCTTGTGGAATAATGGCTCTCTGCATTTCATTTATTTATTTTTAAATTAATTAGCCCAGTAATATGTAAACAGGAAGATGAATTTTCAATGTCTTGCTTGGATAACCTTCAGGACAACTAGAAAAGATCACAGTGAGTCAGGCTGCAGCCCTCAGCATTCCCCAGTTAGCAGATTATTGGACTCCTATTTTCCAAGTTCCTAACTTACATGATGCCAGAACTGGAAATGTTCAAAGAGGATTCTGAAGCCAAAACCTGTGGAGATTTAGAATAACACAATCTCTCTTCTATAGGAAAAAAACCAATTTATGAATACAGTAAACATTGTCAGGTCATACAAAGAAGCTCATAAAACCCCCTACCTACAAAAAGGCACTCTTTCCATGTTCTGCTGCTCTCCAAATGGAAGTGCGAAAACACAGATGACCATTGCCTTCACAACATCATTTAAAGGTGCACTTAAGTCAAATGAATGAAGATTTTATCAAACAGCGCCAGCAAGACATCTCTCCCTGACCCAGTAGAAGAAAATAACGATAGCCTTCTACAGTGCTTCTTGTGATGCTTTTCTAAGTGATGTTTTGGCATGTCAAAACCATTTTAAGAACTTCCAATTATAATTAGTATTTAAGAAAACCACAAAATCACACCTATACGAGAGACCCCAATGTACAAAGGGGTCCCATAGAACACTGAAAGAATTTTTAAAACTGCACAGTCAGGTATTTAATACCTAGTGTGTGGAGGAGTAGGGTTAAGCTCCAACAACAAATCAAAGATGTTCTTCACCCTTGTTATGAAGTGTTATCAAGTCTACTAAGGAAAACATCCACCCGATAGACACAGATGTGGTGAGTAGCCACCCAAGTATATTGATAAGGACACAGCTTATTATCTCAGCAATCTGATCTAGGAACATAAACCTAGAATTCCATGGAATTTTAATTTCCAAAGCTGCAAAATACTTTTGATTAATTCATATTTGTTAGCATTTAGAATAACTTTCTAGGAAAAAAAATATCATAAAGCCATGCTTCTTTAGACAGCTTTTGATAATCCTATGCAAAAATCTGGTGAGTAAAAGAACTACAGTTTGGAAAACTATTTAGAAATTTGGACAATTACCAGCATCAACATCACAGATTAAAAAAAAAAATTGGCTAAATTACATGCTCACTCACAACAGATGGCTTTATAAGCAGCAAATATTGAGGCTTGTGCTAATCCTTTGTGCAAAATCAAGACCTTTAAATCAAGGGAGAGGAAGAAAGAGTTCGCTAGGATTTTTTTATAGATTTCTTTTAGAAGAAAAAAAGTAGGTGCCATGTTCCAATGGCTTAAATTCTGTCCACACGCCTGCACGTAGTGTGTCTTTCTCTTTAGAAAGGCCTGGCCAAGCATAATTTTATGATTTATCTAGAAGGGCTGGCAACCTTTGGCCATTTCCATGGAAAGGAAGTCCAATGGCGATGCTTTTGCTTGGGAGTCTGACAAGCATTCTCAAGGCCTATGAAGATTTGCATGAATTGACGTCTATTGGTTCCAGTGACAAACACACATATAAAGAAATTAAGTAGGCAAGTAAATCTGGAAACAAAAATTGCTTTGGAACCACAGATACTTTCTGAATTCAGAACTCTGCAGCAGTAAAATACACAATTTAGCTGTACCTTGCACATTGAAACGGTATTGCCTTTAAATTGTAGGAAACACTAGTGATTCATACCCTGCTCATGTTCTTCATGTCAGGCATGATTTTATTCACCTGTATCATATTCCCCTTTATTCATTCCTCTCTGAGCTGTAGAGATCTACTATATTTAAATTCCCCTCATACAAGAAGTGATTCTTTTGCTATTTTTTTTAATTTATTCTCGTTTTACATTCTTTTGGTGAGGATATATGGGTGATGGAGGAACAGAAGCTCTTCTTAATGCAAGAGCAACACAATAATAAAGGAATATAATTTTGGTTTGTTCTGTCTTCTGTTCTAAATTATTCCCAATGTAATTTACCTTTTTGATCATTGTCCTGGTTCCAGCTGTAACAGTTATTTTTCTTCTTTCTAGTAGCTGGTGCAGTACTGTGTTTTATCTTTAGTCTAAGAGCAATGCTGATAACACACCCATGTTTGAGTTGTAGCTAAATAGTGCTTACCTCAACCAAGGACTTTTCAGTCTTTCATGCTCTGCCAGTGAGGAGGAGCACAAGAAGCCAGGAGGAAGCAGAGGCAGGACACCTGACCCAAACTAGCCAAAGGGGTATTCCATACCACAGCACATCATGCCCGGGGGGCATGATGATATAAACCGGGGGGAGCTACATTGAAGGCCCAGATCGCTGTTCAGGTTGGGCTGGGTATTGCAGGTGAGCAATTGTATTGTGCATTGCTTGAGTTTTCTGAGCTTTCATTTCCTTTGCTTGTTGTTTATTATTATTATTATATTAGTAGTAGTAGTAGTAGTAGTAGTATTCTTTCTATTATCACCATATTTTATTTTGTTTTAGTTATTAAATTGTTCTCATCTCAACCTGTGGGGTTTACGTTTTTCAGATTCTCCTCCTCATCCTGCCCAGAGTGGGGAAAGGGGATGAGAGAGCAATCAGCTGCATGGTGCTAAGTTACCAGCTGGGTTTAAATCATGACAATCATACTACTGGACTGTGAGCAGACACATTGAGAAGGTACCTGCATGTTCTAAATAGCTGATGCTAAACAAAGAAGTAAAGAAATCAAAAACACCATGGCCCTGTTCAGTTGCTGAAATGTACAAGAAAGATATCGATTAACTGATCCCAAGTTCAGGAAGAATTATATGTATGCATTTCACCTGCTTTATACAGGTGTGATTTAAACGACTGAGTCTCATTTTTACCCCCAAATTGCAATGCAATTTCCACTAGTACTCAGACTCTACAAAGAACATGAAGTTGCTGGATATTAGTATATACTTCTATGAACAAAGTATACAATTCTGACTTCACTACAAGGGTGTACAAATCAGGAATTATCCTGCTGAGGCCAATGAAGTAATATCTAAGAGACTGATATAAAGTAAAGCAAGCCTAGAAGGATGTCCTGAAAAATGCCATGCAGTCAAGAAAGAAATCATCTGCAGAAGTCATATTGCAGAAGAAAGGCTGAGCAACAGACATATGAGTGCTCGTTCATTTCAGGACAAGTCTGAGATAGAGTTTCTGGAAATGAAATAACAGAAGCCAGTAAAATCTTGGCAGAAGCATGAGCAACAAGATATTCTCTGATCCAGGGGTTGGGCAGCGTCCCAATACAGCACTGGGACTTGCTTGCATTGTTAAAACCATCAGTTAAATACAACTCAGTTGGAAAGTCACCTTAAAGCTTAAAAGGCTTTTCCCAGTGATCATCTGAAACAGGCAACAGGGCACAACATGTTCTAAAGAGGAAGGGTTAAGCATTTCAAAAGGTAAAGTGATAAACTTTGGCCTCTATTCTACAGAGAATCTCCTAGCTTTGCGATAATCTGACTTCCGGATGACTGAGCATAAAATCATTCTGAGTTGCTTCCAGAGACTTATGGTAAGTTGCCGCAGTTTTATGTTAATGACTTTCTGCATTCTTGACAAGGTATTTTCTTAACATTTGAGATCTGTCTTTTCTTAACTGCAAAAACCAAAACTAACTGATGCCAATACCATCAGGAGAGGGAAAAAAAACCCGAAAAGGAAAAAAAAAAAGGGTGAAAACAAAAGAGTTCAGATATTAATTATTAGAAAAACACAGCTATAACTGGGTAGGACCTGCCTTGCTTAAATTAATCTAAATTTTCATCAATGTATGAGACAAACCTAAACTACTGTTTTGGCTGTCCTTTTGCCTTTACAACAATAACCAGGTTTTTGTTGCTAAAGTTTTGGGCAGTCACTTCTGATTCGACTGTACTTATGTATCAGCCTGATGACTGCTGAGCTTAGCCTTCAGGTCCTCTCTCAGGTACAAAAGAGAAGTCATTCCTTGCAAATACACTCAAAACAGTCTTAACCCAGGCACCTCCCTTCTGCCTTCTCCAGTATGCATGCTTTTCACAAGCCTAACTCTAGCTATCACAGATCACAAGACACAGCAAACTTCAACTTTATATTCAGAATGAATTAATCCAACTCAGAATTTATTCAATTCACCAAAGCAAGAAATAAAGTTATTGTCATGATTGGGATATCAAACTCCTTTCATAAAAAAAGGCACTGTACTAAGGAATGCGTAAAACCAACTCTCTTTTGCTCAAATTTGAAGGCAATATTTTGGGCTGGATTTGGGTTTTTTTCTTCATTATTGTTAAAACGAACTCACCCAACCTGGGTCAGCAACAATGGTCTTATGCTTTCCTGATATTTTTAATATTTCTCAAGGAAGTTTTGAATAACCTAATGCCTCATTTCTTATCTTTTCTTTGGCAAGGAATAAAGTTCTTGCAGAAGAGCTGCAAGTCCAGCAGCAAAAACACTAATAAATTCAGGCAGCCTAGTGACTACCACTATCTTATACACATCTGATAATGGAAAAAGCCGACTTGACCCTATCCTCTGGACTATTGGACTGTTCACATCACTTGTTAATTAGGGTGCTCCCAGGATCAAGAAGTGAATACCAGGGGTCTAAAAAAAATAAAATGTAAAATTATAAAAATTATATAATAGATATTATAAAAATTATTTTATATATATATATATATAAATACAAGAGTGAGATGAAGTTCCCCCAAAAGACAAGTCCTCAATTTTCAAGGTGCAAAGCCATTGTAAGAGCAGAGATTAAGTTTCAACATAGCCACTGAAATCCTGGCCCCAAGCAGAATATTTCTTCCCCTTTTGGATCACACTGTTTTTAGGACATGCTGTTCCCATTGGCAGCTGCAGAGAAGTTGTGTCATACCTGGCACAGATAAAGCCATAGCCAAACAGTCAAGGCCATGTAAGAAGGGAGAGGAGGCAGTGAAGGGGGTCAAGCATGTCAGAATGTGCCCTATAGGCATACTCACTAAAGAACTGCATCAACAAAATATTTCCAATTGGTATTGCAGATTAACCAAAAATTAAGAAATTCAGTATAATTTATGGGCGACTCTGATATAAAAAAAAACAAACCAAGACAAACAACCAAACCTGGTTTTGCCACAGAATACTCAAAAAGACATTAAGAATGAGTAGAAATACATATTGCACCAAGTACCCTCTATCAATATAGATTTCAAAATACCCGTGATCAAAAGTGGCTTTTCACTTTGATGGTGATGGTCACTATGATGGCATCTGGCTGGAATGAGTAGAGTTAAACATCTGTTACTATTTTCAATACAGACTATTTTATGTCTGTATTGAAAAATTTACTTTAAATATAGACTTGGCAGGCCAATGCTGCAGCCAAATGTGGGTTAATAGAGTTGTCAGAGTGAAAAATATCTAACAAATAAATAAAAAAAGAAAAAAAAGAAAAAAGGAAAATGGAAAAAGCTCACAACAACATCTGATACTAAACCTATCCACAAAGTTTACAGTTAATCCATCTATGACCTATTTAGAGAGACACAAAATGGCATTTATTAACCAGCTTTATTGTCTCACTTGTATACTATGCAATCCAAGCAACCCATTGCTTTTTTTAAAAAACCATAAATAGCCAGGCAGGTATAAAAATTGCTAAAAATTAGCATTCTTGTTCATGTAAAAAGTACAGGTAATCATCACACTCTTCAAATACCATGTCCACAGGCTTTGGGATCACTAGGACACTTCAGCTCCCCAAACCTGCAATGCCAGCCCAAGCACTTCGAAGACTTAAAAGCTTGTGCCAACCTATGGCCTTTGTATCACCTATGGAGACAGCCTTCCAGCTGCTTTCATGTAGTTGTAAGAAAGCATATGGAAAAGCTTTCTCTATGGCATGTATGACCCTGTCCAACCCATTGTCCTAGTTTCAGCTGAGATAGAGTTAATTTCCTTCCTAGTAGCTGGTGCAGTGCCGTGTTTTGTCTTTAGTCTGAAAACAACATTCTCAGTGATAACATCGGTTATAACACACCAATGTTTTAGTTATTGCTAAGTAGCTCTTACTCTAAGTCAAGAACTTTTCAGTCTCTCATGGTCTGCCAGTGAGGAGCGACACAAGAAGGTGGGAAGAAGCAGGGACAGGACACCTGACCCAAACTGGCCAAAGGAGTATTCCATACTACAGCACTTCATGCTCAGTACATAAACAGGGAGGAAGTTACCTGGAACGGACTGCTTGGATTGGGCTGGGTATTGGTCAGCAGGTGTGAGCATATGTATTGTCCATCATTAATTTTTTTTTCTCTGGTTTTACTCCTCCCTCTCTTTTTGTTGTCCCCCTTTTCATTAGAACTGTTATTATTAAAATATTTCACTTTATTTAAATTATTAAAGTGTTCTTATCTCAACTCATGGGTTTTACCTTTTTATGGTTCTCCTCCCCATTCCACTGGAGTGGGGGAAGTGTGGAAAGATGTAGGGAATGACTCAGCAGCTGCATGGTACTTAGTTGCTGGCTGGGGTTAAACCATGACACCCATATAAATTCTATTCTGGAGCAGCAAGCTCAGCTGCTTGGAGAAATTCAGATAAATGGCAAGTTGCTGAGCAGAAGGCAATGCCACCCTCAGTTCAGGGGAACACTCTCAGATCCCTGTCTGAACAAGACTCAATAGGACACGGTGCTTTAGGACAACTTAATTTGACAGTTCAGCAATATCAGCCAGGGCGCTGAGAACAGTGACCACTCATAGCAACAATGCCCACTCCCATGCTTCTCCAGCAAAGACAGCTGGAGAAGGAAACTCCAATTCAGCAATAAGATGGGATTCCTTTTCTCCATCTCCAGGTTAGATAGAAATCAATGCCACTTAGATTCAATGGAGGCCAAGAAAAGGACAGAGGTGCATGCAAGTCTGGAAGTACTTGCACCTCTAATTATTCAGGAATTCTTCTCCATATGGCCATTCCTGGTACTGTGGGACTCGTTTTCCACCTGCAAACAGGTGCAAGGATCCATCATTGTAATCCTGAAGATGAAAGAGGTGCAGACTGTGAAGAAAATTATTTGATTCATTCCTTCTAATGATGACTTGAAGCATAATCATCAGCCAGTGACACCTGAATGTATCTTTCAAGAGAGCTGCACCAAATATCAGTCAGCAAGTTTATCTCAGCTACTCACAGAAGCTAAAACCATGAATGGCGTGCAACCATAACACCAATGATAAGATGCTGATTGACTTCACTGGAGTCAGGAACCATGAGAAAGCCAGAATTAGCTGAGGAAGGCACAAAAATGTAAGCTTAAAAGAACAGGAGAAAACAGGGGTTTACATCCAGCCAGCTAGCCAACACATGGAATGATCAGTAGTGTTTCCCTGACAAGTAGATGCTGCAGTCAGCAGAAATCACCAGTCATTCCCTATGAAATCTTTCATGCCCATCCTGATTTCAGGGAATTCTATGAATATTTTAAAAGTTAATAATTTTGATGTACAATATAACAAATCAAATAAAAAAAATAGATTGTTAATGTAAATATTTCATCAGTAGAGTTCTGACACAGAGAGTGTGTAATAGGGGAAACAGTGAAATTAGAGAGTAACTCTCGAAAGTCTCACCAGGTACCTGGACTGTAATTCTTCATTGCAAGCTTTCCTTCCAAAGGTAGAAAATGGAAACTAATCTCACAGATGCATACAACTTTTTGAAAGATGTATTTAACTGCATGACAAGCACTAATAAAAGTTACCCCAATAAATTCCAGCATATCTACTTGCAAAATTTGGTAGCTAAACCCACAAACTTTTTCATTTTTTTTTTTTTTGATTTGCCAGCAAAATTAAATGAGATTTAAATACAGAAAAATTATTACACAGCATAATACACAGACAGAGAGATAATTCTGATGCACTACCATCTTGTGGACTATCTAGGAAAAACAGTAAATGGAGTTTCATATATGCAACCAATTCACACTCAGAGTACATACTAATCTGTGAAGAGAGCTTTAAAACTGCATTGGGTAATTATTACATAGAACTAGGAATGTTTCACTGGTTTCATATGGTTTGGCAGATGGCACCGCACATCTTTTTGACAGCTTAGTACCACCAGGTGCTATCACCACCCTTTCCTGGGAGAAAGCTCTCACCAAAACTGCAAGATTATAAAGGGCAATTGCAGAAGATGCGTGAAGCACTGTGCTGGATACAGCTTCCCTGCTGCACAGCTCCAGGCTTTCCCCTGTGCATGTGAGGGAGTTTTTGCTTGTGGCCTGAAGGATAAAACTATAGTCCAGCACTCAATGTCAATAGTGAGGATTGACTTAGCTTGGTTAAGTTAGCAATGTTTTACAACATATTTTCATGTGAACACATAAATGCAATATTTGTAAAAACGCATTAAGACCTTGTTTACGTATTGTGAGTATACAAACACTGTTTGTGTATGTGTGTACACATATATATACTGTATACATTTCAAATATGATAAACCATCTCAATCATGCCTGCAACCCATTATTACAGGTACTACCAGTGCCTCTCTTCAGTGTAGCTAAACATCCATGATGAATCATTCCTCTGCATCTCTCTTTCCCATAAGATATTTCTTGTGAGTATCAAAAAATATGCTAACAAATTTTAAACTGTGGAGAATGATATGATCTTTGAATTTAACTCAGTGTAATGAAACAGATCTATGAAGAACAAACCCACATCAGACTTAGTTCACTACCTGGTGATATTCGAGTTTTCCTGTTAACAGTGAATCGAATAACACGTTTTTTAAGAGTGCTAAGAACATTAAATACCTAAACATTGATACGATCTGCAGAAGATGGCATATTTAAAAACATAGTATAATGCCAAAGTCTGGTTGCATTTCTATAATATCAGCAGTGTTAAAAACACAGCAAAGTAAAGAACATAATTATTTGTACTAGTTTAATTCAACTGCCATGTACAATTATGTGGTAGTAATTGAAAAGTACCTTGAAAGAATACAGAATTAAGATTTCACTTTTAAACTGTGAAAGATTAATCACCAACAAAATCCAAAGATTTCACAGCATCAGTGCCAACTAAGAGGGCAATTGCCAAAGCTCTTTAGGTATGCAGTGATTCAGCACAGCTCCTCTTTGGGCTTTCCTGACCTCAGTAGAGCCCTTGATGCTATCTCTGGGTCAAGGCTGCAAGAATCTCATTGTTACAGGAATGCACAGCTTACCTTTGATTGATTTCACTGAGTCTGGCTCTTAAGAAAGCAAAAGCTGAGGCAAATTAATCAATACTGATTTAAAAAAAAAAAACAAAAAACAAAAAACAA